>JAKELI010000242.1:0-69744 GCA_021525025.1 Lactarius hengduanensis | reverse complement strand
ACCTCCGCGAGATCGAAGAGGTCAATAGATACCCGAGAAGAGCATCAAAAGCGAGATGGATCAAACCCATCTACAGACGCGCACCAGAACAGAGATTCGCACACGCTATCTTCTCCTTCACATCAGCTACAGAAGCTAACAGAGTACTTAAGGACGGCATATACGTATGCAGCACCCTACATTCCTAGAAGATGAGTTGAGCCTAAACATGCATGAAGTGCCGAAAATGGGGCCACTTCGCTGCTGAATGCCACGCGACTCAAGACACATGCGGCACATGCGGCGGCAACGCACAAGACCAGAGAATGCAATGGAAGAGACCAAGAGATACCTGCGTATCCTGCGAAATCGGACACGCACGCAGCTGGGATCGCGAATGCCCAGAATTTCCAGAAGAAAATGCGAAGAATACAACGGTTACCACCCCGAAAACAAAACTAGTATACTTCCCCACCGACGAAGACTGGACGCTAATCACGCGCCCAGACAGACTCCCCTTCGCAGACAAATTCCAGAACGCTTCGCGTAGGCAGCCTCCCTCCCCCAAGTCGTACAACACGCCAACTCCCTACCCGCCCCATCGGCAAGAAGAACAAACAGCACACACACAAAGACGTGAACGGACAAGCGGTACTAGACAACTTCTTGGCAAATTCGTCAACCCGCAAGACTCGCCAAAACAACCCTCCGAACCGCAAAGAGGGCGCACGAAGATGATTACGACACGCAACTCACAAGCGAAGCCGCAGAACTACCAGCAAACCTCATCCAACCACACCGTCAACATAGAGTGAAGGCACACCAAATAAACAAGGAACGAAAGGCACTGGCTATCTGGCAACAGAACATCAACAAATCTCCGGCCTGTCAACACGGGATCGTCAGCAGCGGCAGGCTCATCGACCTCAACATCGACATCGTAGCACTACAAGAACCGTCAGTAATTTCCTCAACCAAACAATCGCAGCAAGAGATTGGGTCCCAATCTACCCGTCAACGCACAACAAACAACCCGACAAAACTAGATCAATCATGCTCGTTAGAGGAGACCTCCTCACAGATAGATGGGAACAGATCGACTTCCCGTCTGGAGATGTTACAGCGCTACGCATCAAAGAAAACTGGGGGACGCTAACCATTTTCAATATCTATAACGACTGCGAGCACGACGACACCTTGAGAGAGCTAGCAACTTATCACAGACAGCACGCACAACAAATCTTGGGCACGGACACAACGCAAGAGGATCACCATTCTCATCTGGCTCGGCGACTTCAACCGCCATCATCCATACTGGGACACATAGAAGACAACAGATTATTCACACGCGTAGCACATGGAGGCGGCGGAAATACTGCTCAAAACCATAGCAGACCTAGGAATGGAGATGGCGCTACCCAAGGGGTTCCCTACGCACAAACACAACGTGTCGAAGAAATGGACAAGGCTGGACAACGTTTTCATCACAGAACGCACCTTAGAAGCAGTCACCGCATGCGACACGCTCCCAGGCGATCAAGGAGTCAACACCGATCACCTCCCCATAGTCACGGTCCTCGACCTGGAGCTCACAAAGGCCCCGCAGAAGACTCTCAGAAACTTCAAGGAAGTCGACTGGGAAAGCTTTACGAAAACGCTCAAAAGCAATTTTATAACTCTCGGCATCCCCGCCCGAATTCACACGCAAAGTTTCCTCGACCGCGAATGCGACAACATAACAAAAGCGCTGCAAGACACGATTAAGACGGAAGTGCCCATCACGGATATAAACGCTAAGTCCAAGCGCTGGTGGTCGAAAGAGCTGAAGCTCCTGCACAGGGAAAC
This sequence comes from Lactarius hengduanensis, assembly GCA_021525025.1. Lineage (NCBI taxonomy): Eukaryota > Fungi > Basidiomycota > Agaricomycetes > Russulales > Russulaceae > Lactarius > Lactarius hengduanensis. The sequence continues at coordinate 67,920 of JAKELI010000242.1, read as the reverse complement.
GGACAAAATGGGCAGAAAAGCGTACAGCTACAGAAGACAGCCGGATCACCCCATACACGCCGAACTCACCGCAGCCCGCAAGAAGTATAGTAAAGCTATCCAATATGCGAAACAACATCACTGGCGGGACTGGCTTGAAAAAGCCTCCGACCCGGACATCTGGACAGCCCATAAATACATATCCGCGCCGGCCAGTGACGGAGGCAAAACAAGAATCCCCAACCTACACATAACAGACACAGAAGGCACACGGACAACCAACTGCAACTCAGACAAGAGCAAGGCGCTGGCAAAGACCTTTTTCTCAAGGAAGCCGCAAGAAACACCACGTCAACCTACAAGGCCAAAACTATCCCGCCCCAGTCTGCAGCGCAGAAGCAATCACCAGGGAACAAATCCGTAAACACATTGCGCATTTAGGCCCGTTCAAAGCCCCGGGCCCGGACGGTATCCCCAACATCGTGCTGATCAAATGCGCTGACATCCTGGTCGACAGGTTATGGGAAATATACACCGCAATAATTAAGAAAGGACTGTACTACGCTCCATGGAAAAAGTTCACGACAATTGTCCTCAGGAAACCGGGTAAACCAAAATACGACACACCCAAGGCCTACAGACCGATAGCCCTCCTCAACACCATGGCAAAAGTACTCACAGCGGTAGTCGCAGAACAGCTCACTTTCTACTCGGAAAAACACGAGTTACTACCTACACATCATTACGGAGGACGCCCCGCGCGAACCACCACAGACGCCATGCACGCGCTCACCTACCAGATCAAAGACGCATGGCGCAAAAAGAAGGTCACCTCGGTGCTCTTCCTGGACATAGAGGGGGCCTTCCCAAACGCGGTCAACGATAGACTGCTACATAACATGAAGATGCGGAGAGTACCGAGCTCCCTGGTGAAGTTCACCCGCAACTTACTACGCAACCGCTTCACTACGCTGAAATTCGACGATTTCACCTCAGAAAGCATCCCCTTAGACAACGGGATCGGGCAAGGCGACCCACTCTCTATGATTCTCTACCAGTACTACAACGCGGACTTGTTAGACATCCCATCAGAAAGCAACGAATCGGCAATGGCATATGTAGACGACGCAATCCTGATAGCAACCGGGGACAATTTCGAAGAAACTCACCAGATCCTCGCAGATATGATGACAAGACAGGGAGGCGCCATCGAATGGTCTAAGGACCACAACTCCCGTTTCGAGTTCAGCAAACTCGCGCTAATGGACTTCGCGCACAGGAATAACAAAAAGGAGAGACGCCCAATGGAACTCCTAAACACCACACTGGAGCCAGTGAAAAGCACGAAGTACTTGGGAGTATATTTCGACCAGCATCTAGACTGGGGGACGCAACGCAACTACGCCCTAGAAAAGGCACAAAATGGGCAGCTCAAATAAGGCGCGCTGCAGCACCAAGCTGGGGCATCACCCCAAAGCACGCCCGACAACTCTACATAAGCGTCGCAATCCCTAGAATACTGTACGCGATAGACGTATGGGGAAGTCACACAAGCAAGCAAACAGCATCCGGCGGACTGGGGAAAACGATAAGACGTCAAAACCGGTTGGAAGCCGTACAAAGAGCAGGCACCCTAGCAATAACTGGCGGACTCCGCACATCGCCCACGGACACGCTGAACGCCCTGGCATACACTCTACCGATGCACCTAGAGGTAGAGAAACACCTCCACAGAGCAGCAACCCGGATCGCAACCCTCCCGCCGCAACACCCCCTACACAAACCCGCAAGAAAAGCTGCAAACATGAGGACCAAAAGACACAAGTCGCCGCTACACGAGTTGATGCAGTCATTCAACATCAAACCGAACGATTTTGAAACAATCCCCGCAATAGGTAGAAACCCGGCCACGTCGCACAAAAGACCTTTCAAAATCGACATCGCAGACAGCAAAGAAGCGTCCACCAAAGCCGACGCCGAAGGGGGAGAAGCAGTCAAAGTTTACTCAGATGGCTCGGCGCAAAACGGCAAGGTCGGTGCCGCAGCAATCCTAGTCAGACCGGGAAAAGAAACACGAGCTCTCCACTACCACCTGGGAGCGACTAAGCACCATACAGTATTCGAAGCCGAGCTAGTGGGATTAATGTTAGGGCTACACCTAATCAAGACCGAAAAATCGGGCAGGACGAGCTTCGCCTTAGGAGCTGACAACCAAGCGGCGCTGGGAGCGCTCGCAACGCCAAGCAACAGATCCGGACATTACCTAGCGGACAGCTGCATGACCACAGCGACAAGCATTCGCAAAATCAGAGGAACGGCTAACTATAGGCTCACAGTGCGCTGGACCGCAGGGCACGTCGGCATAGAAGGCAACGAGCAAGCGGACAAAGAGGCGAAAGCAGCGGCAGAAGGGAAGACCTCACCAGCCACCGAACTCCCGAGGATACTCAGAAAACCTCTAAGGCACAACAAATCGGCAGCCAAACAACACTGTAAAAGCGTTCTGAAGGACAGCTGGAAGAAAAGCTGGGCAAAGTCTCCACGAGCAGACAAACAGAAACACTTTGACACTTCCATCCCATCAGTGAAATTCCTAAAACTGATTAGCGATCAGAACATCTCTAGGAAGGGCGCCAGTTGGCTATACCAATTGAGAGTGGGACATTTCCCGCTCAACGCTTATCTTTTCAGATTTAAAAGAACGGACAGCGCAAGCTGCCCGGCGTGCGGCCACCGCACCGAAAGTGTGCAACATTTTTTGCTCGACTGCCCAAAGTACGCCCACGAAAGATGGGCCTTACTCAGAAAGCGCAGAATCGCCGAAACCGAGTTCGCGAAGCTTACAGCGGATCCAAAATCCGCGCTACAAGTAATAAAGTTCATCCAGGAGACGGGGAGATTCGCGCAGGACAGAGATTGGAGGGAAAAGATGGCGGAGGAGAGAGGAATACGCAGAAGAAACGGTACTATCAACACCCAACAATAATCCCGACACACCCCACACCCATCCTCAAATCGCGACTCAAACTTCTCCACTACTTGCCGAACCCAGCAAACATGGTTCACTCAAGACCCGAAGAGGAAGGCGGACGACGTAGGAAGCGGCCGTAAATCACACCACACCCAGGTCCATTCGCAACCCACCTCACGCCTCGGCGGTATGCACGCCCCACCAACCTCAACGCTTGACAAGACGCTTAGCCATCCCCCTCAGGGGGGATGGGGGAGACCTAAGATAAAAGAGAAGGACATTGAAAGCGGAGAGCTCCGGACGCGTAGTACAATTAAAGTGTAGTGCTACATAGGACCAAGTGTCCTCAGGCGCACAATAATGGATTCAAAAAAAAAAAAAAAAAAAAAAAAAAAAAAAGGTAATCAAAGTGACGACAATGGAAACGCAAGCTCTATTGCAACAGACGGCGAACGATATCGACGAGGAGAGGCGTTCGTGGTTCTTTAACCTCGCTGCTCTTGCTTGCTGAGACTGAAATGCCACTGCAGGGAGCCGGGTACGGAAGGACCACCGAGCGTGGCTGTCTCCTCCGGACCCATCCGCTAATCAAAATATTGCGTCCACAACTCAACATGAAGGCACAGCGACATGGTTCTTCCAGGGAAGTATATTCACGGAATGGAAGTCCAAGTCGACCACGTCCTTGTTGTGGATCCACGGGAAACGTGTGCCATTCTCTCCGTTCACCCCCTCCTAGACCTTGATCGCCTTGAATAGTTGTAGCGGGCTCAGGGAAGAGCATCCTTTGGTTCGTTATCATTCGTCGCGTTCACCCCTCAGGAACTTATAACACCAACTAGCTCCGCAATCATCAAAGACATAATGGCATTGCGGGAGGCTGGACTGGCCTCGATGGCGTACTTCTATTTCGATTTTAAGGACACCGATAAACAAAATCTCCGCAACTTGCTTCCTTCACTTCTTACACAGCTGTCCGCTCGTTCCGACAGTTGTTGCGACATACTCTCGCACATATATAAGGCACACGATGACGGCGCCCATAAGCCTAGCACTAGCACGCTGATTGCGTGTCTCAAAGAGATGCTCATGATACCAGGCCAAGGCCCAATCTACATTATCTTGGACGCGCTAGATGAATGCCCCAACACCTCTGGGATTCCACCCGCCCGCAAACAAGTCCTTGATCTCATAAAGGACCTCGTCGGTCTCCAGCTTTCAAATCTGCATATATGTCTTACCAGCCGCCCGGAGATCGACATCCGAGCCACACTTGAGCTACTAGCACTCCACCCGGTCTCAATTCACGAGGCAAGTGGACAAAAGAAGGATATTGAAGACTATATTAGATCTGTGGTCTACGCGGACTCAGATATGGCGATGAGGAGATGGAGGGACAAGACAAAGAGCTGGTTATTGAGACGCTTACGGATAGAGCCGATGGAATGTGAGCGTGTTTAAGGATGTTATGTTGATGACGGTTGCTGACAATTTGACAGGTTCCGATGGGTTTTCTGTCAACTGGAAGTGTTGCAACATTGCCTTCCGCAGAGCATCCGGCGAACGCTTAACGAATTGCCGAAATCTTTGGACGAGACATATGAGCGGGTGTTGAAGGAGATCGGGATGGCCAACCGAGACCATGCTCGACGTTTGTTACAATGTCTTACTGCGGCTACTCGCCCCCTGCGTGTGGAGGAGCTTGCAGAAATACTTGCGCTTGACTTTGAAGGGGCCGCAGGAGCTACACCGAAGTTGAAGGAGGAGTGGCGGTGGGAGGACCGGCAACGAGCTGTGCTATCTACTTGCTCGAGCCTGATCACCGAAGTCGACGATGGTGATTCGCGGGTCATTCAGTTCACACATTTTTCGGTCAAGGAATTCTTGACTTCCAATCGCCTTGGCGCTTCTAGAGGAGACGTTCGTACTTTCATATCATTCCCGATTCCGCACACACGACTCTCGCCCAGGCTTGCCTGGGAACTCTACTCCAGTTGGACGGCAGCGCCGACAATAAGCAGGTCAAAGACAGGTTTCCCTTGGCGGGATATGCCAGTCAGCATTGGGTGGAGCACGCGCAGTTCGGACTGGTGTCGTCACGCATAGAAGATGGGATGCGGCATCTTTTTGACTCGATCGACCAAACCACATTTTCCGCGTGGCACCGGTTGCACGACGTCGACAATCACTGGAGTAACTTCGGAGATTACACCACACGTCGTGGATCTCCACTGTATTATGCTTCATTGTGCGGATTTGGTGACCTGGCAGGGCACATCATCGTCGAGCATCCGGAGCAAGTCAATGCGAGGGGTGGTTGTAATCACAGTCCACTGGTAGCGGCATTGCACAAGAGACACTCCAAGGTGGCAGAGCTGTTACACCAACATGGTGCAGCCGTAGATGTTATCGAGAACATGATGTGGCATGGACTCCACTACATGCTGCGTCGGTGGATGGACTTATCGATGTCGCGCAGTGCCAGTGGCTACTTGACCACGACGCAGATGCGAATTCGTAGCAATGGGATCACCGGACTCCAATTCATTTAGCTGCATATTGGGGACACCTAGAGGTTGTTCGGATGCTATGTTGAGTTCCCAGCGCACGCGAGGGCCGATGTGGCTCGCGTTGGCGATCATACCCGCTCGTATTTGACTGATTAATTGATTCTCGTCGTGAGTGAATTATCGTATCGTCCTCGTTCTGCATATCATACTATAGTAACTATACTTCATACCCATGTGATTAGATTGCCACGTGTCTCATTTGTCTTGCAGTTGTTACAGCACGACTCACATTCAGAACTTGCAGAGATCCAGAGCAAACCACGGATATATTAACAAAGGCGTTAGCACGGCCAAAGCAGGAGACATGTGGAGAAATGGGGATGGCGCCAACAAGGGCGCCAACGTGAGGGAGGTGTGGGGAGCCACCATCCGGTGGCTGGATTATTAATAAGCATAACTTACCAGATAAGGCAGTGTATACGGTGGAGGGGAAAGTGGGCGTCCACACCCTCATTCGTGCTTCTGAACTCCATCTCCCTTACGATACGCTGCGCGTCCTTCGCATAAGGACAATAATATATCTTATTCACTTTAAAGGTAAATACAAGAGATATTTATACAAGCGAGCAGAGGACAGATCTAAAGTTAGAATGGAATCCAGAGAGCAACCAAGCGAGGGTCGCAAGCCAGACACTGCCAGAGGAAAGACTGTACTGTAGTGAAAGCCCGGATGACCGAAGCGCGGGAACGTACGGCCCACCAGAGTGGTGCGGGAAGTATGTCCCGGTCCCGAGAATGTTGATATTGCTTAGCGCCCTATTAGCGCTGGTCCACGAAAATCTGCTAAGGCCCCTTTGAACCCACCTCCCCTCCCTAGGTCCATATGGGCTAACAATCCCGCGCACCCATTGACTGTGACCGTATTATAACGACGATAGACCGATTAGGATCGTGACAATAACTGAAATTAGTCATATCGCGTTATGACCTCCACGGGAATTTACCGATGAAAGTAACCCGACTGTTGTCATTCAAGTTGTATAAGAACTTGAACTGTCGCCGGTGAATGTCAACCCTCCCGTCTCCCTCTCTCCCAACCTTGTCACTCTTTTGTAATCCCACATTCCTTCCCCCACTTCGAAATGCTGTTCAAGTTCTCCCTCGTTGCTATGATTTCTTCGGGTCTTCTGGTCTGTGCCTCTGCGACAGCCGCAAACATAACCGAGCGTGCAAGTCTAGCCCAAGTAATCACTTCGTGTGTTAAACCCAAAACTGCTGCTCTGACATTCGATGATGTGCGTCGGTTTTCTATTTATTCAAAAAAGTCTCTAACTAGTTTGTGTGCCATACTCAGGGTCCCTACTTGTACATCTATGTGCGTGCTATTCTTATTTCTCTACTTAATTTTTCCGTTCTCGTTGACATATCTCCTTGTCGTTATGCAGGACATCTCGAAGCAACTCATTGCTGCCGGTGCAAAGGGTACATTTTTCTGGAATGGAAACAACTGTCAGTTGCAGTTCTACCTCGAGCAGTCCAAGCACTCTAATAATTTTACTTCAATTTAGATCGGTGTATCTACGATCCCGAAAGTGTCAAGCGTGTCAAATACATCTACGACAATGGACACATGGTAGCCTCACACACTTGGGCACACAAAGACCTCGCCACCCTCACTTTCGACCAGATCCACGACGAAATGTGGCGCGTCGAACAAGCCCTCCAGCGTATCCTCGGCGTCACCCCCGCGTTCATGCGCCCCCCCTTTTGGCAGCTACAACGATCTCGTCCGCGAAGTGTCGTTCCAGCGCGGACAGAAGATGGTCACCTGGGACTTTGATTCGGGTGATTCGACCGGGTCAACGGCCGCGCAGAGTAATGCGGCTTATGATGCTCTTGTTGCGAAACATCCGTCAAACGTTTTGACGATCAACCATGAGGTCTATGGTAAGTAGTTGATTTTAATATTGTATGCTTACCCGCTGGCTTTGGCTGACCTTTTGCGTGTTATCCTAACTTGTAGAACACACTGCACACGTCGTTGTCCCCCATGCCATCAAAACGCTCCAGGCTGCGGGCTACAAGCTCGTCACTGTCGCTGAATGCTTGGGCCAGCAGCCGTACCGGTCTGTCGTTGCCCCTCAAACCGTCAGTGTTATCTCTCGTTGCATCCGTCAGCCAGGGCATCGGTTTTGCTGATTTATTTTTTCTCTTGTTTCTAGGGCTCGTGGACATGCTAGTCGACTCGTCCGAACTACTACACGTCGTGAATTGATGTACGCGGACAATGATTACAATAGCACTTTCGCTTATACATACTACGGACTCGCCCCCACCCAATATCGTTTGCTTAATTCTACCCATGTTCTCGTGATCCTTCTCAGCATCGTTAGCGACCTACTCTGTTCAGCTTCCCCGTGTCGCAGTGTTGTGCCAGTCAGCGACTAGTCGTGTGCTGAACTGCGCAGTGAGCCCGACTTACTCGACGCCATTACATCTGGCATCACTTCATGGGACGCTTGAGGCTGTACATCTACTGCTTGACCATGGAGCGAACGCGGAGGCCAAGAGGAAGCACGGAAGGACCCCATTGCACGAGACGTCATCCACGGGCGAAACGGAGACTGCGCTTGCTGCTCGACCACGGCGCAAACGTACATGCTGAGGACGAGGATAAATGGACTCCGTTACACCTGGCGTCATTCAAAGGCAACACAGAGACCGTGCGCTTGCTACTCGATCGTGGCGCGAACGCAGACTCCAAGAACAAGGATGGAAGGTCCCCATTGCATGAGGCGTCGTCCAAGGGCAGAAAAAATACTGTGCGCCTGCTGCTCGACCACGGCGCGAACGCAATTGCCGAAGACAACGGCGGATGGACCCCATTGCATGTAGCGTCATCCGAAGGTGAAACAGAGACTGTGCGCCTGCTGCTCGGTCGTGGTGCGAGTGCAGATGCCAAGGACAACGAAGGAAGGACATCATCCCAGGTGGAATCAGGAGAGTAGATGTTGAAGGAGCACGGTGGACGAGTGCTATAGGTTGTTCTACAAATGTACAGTATGTCATGTCAAGTCGCCTTGATAGATACCACGGGCTTCCTTCTGCGAGTATTCATATGGTCACCATTGGAATGTGATACATATTACCGTATGACGAGTTGTAACAATGTGCTAACAACCGGTAATGAATGATATACGGCGGACATATGTATGAAGTTCTACGTGGCGCAGGGTCCTGCCCGACCGGTTGCGACACTTCGCACGCATCGCAGCTCCTTCGACCCAAGATATGACCGCAAGCATGACTGGGTCATCTTGGCAATGTTGCGAATCCCAGGCCCGGGCTCGACAACACGATGAGAACTTGAAAGTGTAGTGGTCACAAGTAGTGATGGGGTACGGAATCCTGAATTCCCACAGCTAAGGTCATGTGTACCAGAACAGCTATAGGACGGGTGACTATAACTTCACAAAGCCACATGCGCACATACTTCCTACCAATAATACGTGGGGCCACATCTCTGCTCGTGGTTGGCAGGCCCGGGGTAGTCGCTTCCGAACTGTGGTCCGGAATCGGAACGGAAAACTTGCGCCGGCCCGGACACCCGATTGCCGGGACCCGCGCCAATCTGTTGGTCGGTGGCAAGCGACGACGATTTCGCCCGGACTGGCTCAAATGGGCACGGCACAAGTAGCACTACACCCGTCTCCCTACTGAAGTTCTAACCGCCATTTTCGAGGAGGTCGACGATGTCCGCGACCTATGCCACGTTCGGACCGCCTGCCACACTTTCTGTGCCATCGCCACGCCCGTTGCGTTTCGCGTCCTTTCTGTGATCGCCACCAGAGGAAGCGCCAGAAATCTAGGACAGCTCCTCGATATTACGGATATCGCAGCCTATGTCAGGGAGGTTACTTATCGAGACACAGGTGCCGATGGGAAGGATGCTAAAGCATAGTGCGTCCTTTCCCCTTATCGTCCCATAAACGAAATCACGACTTGTCTCTGTGTACCTGTGGTGGCGGGTCACGCTAGTCAGAGCTAACGCCATCCGCGAACTGGCCATTTCATTTTCTCGCGTTCACCAGTTGCCCCGGCTCGAGACCATCAGCTTGGCGTTCTACCCACTTTATGACAACCGGCTTGGTTCCGATGGGCAAGGTCGCCTCACTGTCCAGACATCCATCCTCCGTGTTTTTGCCACCAGCTTCGGCGTCCGCGCACCCAAGCCGACATCCCTCTCCCTGGACAACCTGTGCATTTGGGAATTCCCCCCCCCCTCAAATCACCTTCATTCCAGACCGTCCTGACGACCCTGCGCCGCCTCCTGCTATCCGTGCTCTCAGACAGTTCCATAGGCGCATCCTGGTCTAACGTCTGCTGGGTCCACTTCTGGGGTACCCTCTGCCCTCACATGATCCTCGCCCCGACTCAGCAGGCCCTCACCGAGCTCACCCTGCATAGCGACGCACCTGTTGGCGCCTCATCAGGGCTGTCCCTCGCCGGGTTGTACTTTCCGCTCCTCTGCGTGTTCTCCGTGCGCGGGCTCGTCTTCGAGCTGTCCGTCGAAGTTGAGACATTCGTCCTGCGGCACGCCGCCACCCTCGCACAGCTCGAGGTTCTCGCATGCAAGCTGCCCACACCCGCCAACTTGCCCCTCTCCTACTCCCAGTCCATATCGACGGCCCTCGCCCGGGACGAGGGTTTGAGCTCTGGACCCGGCGGTTGGGACTGGATCTGGGACTGCTTCGCGGCGGAGCTCACCGCGCTCGTCACGCTGGACGTCGATACGCAGTGCCGATACATCGAACCTTCGTCGTTCTGGGAGGTTCCTTTCCCTGAGTCGCGTTGCGCGGCTGATGCTGCGGCGCTCCAACGCTTCCATATGACCGTTGCTGCTCGATCGAGGGAGACGCGCGGGGAATCCTGAGGGGAGGCGACGTCTGACTCCCTGGTGGGGACATAGCAGGGACACACCGAGTCTCGTGTGTTATCTTTGAGAATTGAGAGTGACTGCCCTGCGTTTAAGGTTCGGTGTGGTGCCAGGAGGGAAGGGGACTGGCGCATGGTACAGGGAAACAAACGTTGCTGAAGTGTTTCACCTTTTGTGCATAGTAGTAGGTAGCGACGAGAAAAAATCTAAGCTGGCAGACTGCATAGAAGCTGGGGAAGCACGAAGGCGCGACCACGTGACTCTACCAACATAGGTTCAGCGTAAGCGCAACCGTGACCAGGCATGTCGATGTTGACTGGGAAATCTCGGATATTATCATGCTCGTCTGCCTCGACCTCGAACCACGGAACCTGTTACTCCAATCAGGTTTACCTCCGAGGTGGCCAGTGACAAGGACAACCCCTCAGGCTGCTGTAAAACATCGTCGGCCTGTTTACGACTAATGAAGAACAGCGGGCGCGAAGGCCCATAAAAATCAACCGGCGGCCTGAAGCTGAGGCTGTGCGGGCGTTACCTAGTTACCTGCCAAACCTCGTGCGTGGCAAACCATTCGGGCGATCCCACTGAGCCGCTTCCCACCCACAAGTGCCGGTATCGTCGCGGTATCCTCAGACGCCTCTCCTCGTTGTTGTTGTGATGTCCCATACACCTCCCATCGCCTCCTCTTCTTCCAATTTCCAGGCCATCTTCTGTGCTTCCCTCGACACTTATAAAAAGAAAACGAAGAAAGACCTTCTCGCGCATCCGTTAATGGTCCAGTTGCAGACCTGCAACTCCCCCACCGACATCCTTGCCGTCCTTCACACACAAGTACAACAGTTCGAGAAATCTACGTCCGGCGACGACAAATTGACGAAATGGTTGGATCCGACTGTCAACGTCCTTTATGCCTTTTCCGCGGCGCTTGGCGAGGGCGTCGGACTGGTGAATCCCATTCCGACGATCCTTTTACGATCCAATCATTGATATCATATTTCTAGGTGTTCTCGCCTGCGAAAGTCATTTTTGCTGGAGCCGGTGTCCTTCTCTTGGTAGTTGTTTTTCTGGATCTGCCTACCCGCACTGTTCTGATACCGAACCTACACAGGCGGCAAAGGACGTTGTTGCAAGTGAAGAAGCACTCGTAGATATCTTCGAGCGCATAGAAAGCTTCTTCAGACGGCTCGAGGAGTATAACTCGGTGCCGACGACGGAGGCGATGAGGGATATCATCGTGAAGATCATGGTCGAGGTTCTTGGAATTTTTGGGATCGTGACGAAGGAGATGAAGCAGGGACGAGCGAGTGAGTCGATATCTATTGCCATGATGTCCGTCGCTGATAGATATTCAGAGAAATATCTGACGAAATTAATCGGAAGGAGGGATGTCGAAGATGCGTTGGTCAGATTGGATAGATTGACGCAACAGGAGGTGCAGATGGCGATTGTGCAAGTCCTGAAGGTCGCACACGGTGTCAAGGACGGGGTACAAACCGTCGGCGAGCAAGTACAGGGCGTCGATGACAAGGTCAACCTGGCTGTTGAGGGTGCGTTCATCACGCTAACTACAAATATCATCATAAACCCATATACGACTAGATGGCAAGGTAGTCAAAGTGATGACAATGGAAACGCAAGCTCTATTGCAACAGACGGCGAACAATATCGACGAGGAGAGGCGTTCGTGGTTCTTTAACCTCGCTGCTCTTGCTTACTGAGACTGAAATGCCACCGCAGGGAGCCGGGTACGGAAGGACCACCGAGCGTGGATGTCTCCTCCGGACCCATCCACTAATCAAAATATTGCGTCCACAACTCAACATGAAGGCACAGCGACATGGTTCTTCCAGGGAAGTATATTCACGGAATGGAAGTCCAAGTCGACCACGTCCTTGATGTGGATCCACGGGAAATGTGTGCCATTCTCTCCGTTCACCCCCTCCTAGATCTTGATCGCCTTGAATGATTGTAGCGGGCTCAGGGAAGAGCATCCTTTGGTTCGTTATCATTCGTCGCGTTCACCCCTCAGGAACTTATAACACCAACTAGCTCTGCAATCATCAAAGACATAATGGCGTTGCGGGAGGCTGGACTGGCCTCGATGGCGTACTTCTATTTCGATTTTAAGGACACCGATAAACAAAATCTCCGCAACTTGCTTCCTTCACTTCTTACACAGCTGTCCGCTCGTTCCGACAGTTGTTGCGACATACTCTCGCACGTATATAAGGCACACGACGACGGCGCCCATAAGCCTAGCACTAGCACGCTGATTGCGTGTCTCAAAGAGATGCTCATGATACCTGGCCAAGGCCCAATCTACATTATCTTGGACGCGCTAGATGAATGCCCCAACACCTCTGGGATTCCACCCGCCCGCAAACAAGTCCTTAATCTCATAAAGGACCTCGTCGGTCTCCGGCTTTCACATCTTCATATCTGTCTTACCAGCCGTCCGGAGATCGACATCCGAGCCGCGCTTGAGCCACTAGCACTCCACCCGGTCTCGATTCACGAGGCAAGTGGACAAAAGAAGGATATTGAAGACTATATTAGATCTGTGGTCTACGCGAACTCAGATATGGCGATGAGGAGATGGAGGGACAAGGACAAAGAGCTGGTTATTGAGACGCTTACGGATAGAGCCGATGGAATGTGAGCGTGTTTAAGGATGTTATGTTGATGACGGTTGCTGACAATTTGACAGGTTCCGATGGGTTTTTTGTCAACTGGAAGTGTTGCAACATTGCCTTCCGCAGAGCATCCGGCGAACGCTTAACGAATTGCCGAAATCTTTGGACGAGACATATGAGCGGGTGTTGAAGGAGATCGGGATGGCCAACCGAGACCATGCTCGACGTTTGTTACAATGTCTTACTGCGGCTACTCGCCCCCTGCATGTGGAAGAGCTTGCAGAAATACTTGCGCTTGACTTTGAAGGGGCCGAAGGAGCGACACCGAAGTTGAAGGAGGAGTGGCGGTGGGAGGATCGACAACGAGCTGTGCTATCTACGTGCTCGAGCCTGATCACCGAAGTGGGCGACGGGGATTCGCGGGTCATTCAGTTCACACATTTTTCGGTCAAGGAATTCTTGACTTCCAATCGCCTTGGCGCTTCTAGAGGAGACGTTTCGTACTTTCATATCATTCCCGATTCCGCACACACGACTCTCGCCCAGGCTTGCCTGGGAACTCTACTCCAGTTGGACGGCAGGCGCCGACAATAAGCAGGTCAAAGACAGGTTTCCCTTGGCGGGATATGCCAGTCAGCATTGGGTGGAGCACGCGCAGTTCGGAATGGTGTCGTCACGCATAGAAGATGGGATGCGGCGTTTTTTTGACTCGACCAAACCACATTTTTGCCGCGTGGCTCCGGTTGCACGACATCGACAATCACTGGAGTAACTTCGGAGATTACACCACACGTCGTGGATCTCCACTGTATTATGCTTCATTGTGCGGATTTGGTGACTTGGCAGGGCACATCATCGTCGAGCATCCCGAGCAAGTCAATGCGAGGGGTGGTCGTAATCACAGTCCACTGGTAGCGGCATTGCACAAGAGACACTTCAAGGTGGCAGAGCTATTACACCAACATGGCGCAGCCGTAGATGTTATCGAGGACATGTGGCATCGGACTCCACTACATGCTGCGTCGGTGGATGGACTTATCGATGTCGCGCAGTGGCTACTTGACCACGGCGCAGATGCGAATTCGCGGCAATGGGATCACCGGACTCCAATTCATTTAGCCGCATATTGGGGACACCTAGAGGTTGTTCGGATGCTACTGGTGCACAACGTACGCATCAACACTGCGGATAACGTTGGCTATACTCCATTGCACCGGGCATCGATTGGTAGTCACGTGGAGATCGTGGGGCTACTACTCCGACATGGGGCGGAAATCAGCGCACAAGATGAGGACTACTCGACGCCACTACATCTGGCATCACTTTGTGGGAGGCTCGAGGTTGCACGTCTATTGCTTGATCATGGCGCGAAGGTGGAGGCCCACAAGAAGGACGGAAGGACCTTATTGCACGAGGCGTCATTTATGGGCAAAACGGAGACCGTGCGCTCGTTGCTCGACCACGGCGCAAAAGCAGAGGCCGAGGACAAGGATGGATGGACTTCGTTGCACCTGGCGTCATCCAATGGCAACACAGAGACCGTGCGGTTGCTGCTCGACCGCGGCGCGAACGCAGACTCCAAGAACAAGGATGGAAAGGACGCCATTGCACGGTGCGTCATCCAAGGGCAAGAAAGATACTGTCCGCCTGCTCCTCGACTACGGCGCAAACGCAAATGCTGAGGACAACGGTGGATGGACCCCGTTGCATGTAGCGTCATCCAAAGGCGACACTGAGACTGTGCGCTTACTGCTCGACCGTGGGGCGAGTCTAGATGCCAAGGACAAGGAAGGCAGGACCCCATTCCAGGTGGCATCAGGAAATGGAAAGAACGCGATCCTACTGATGTTAATGAAGCACGATGGGCCAATGGAAAGAGTGTTATAAATATCTCTACAAATGTATGCCGAGTCTCCGTGATACTTTGGGGGGTCCCTTCTGCGGGTATCCGTATAGCCACACTTGGATCGTGATCATGATACATATTACTGTATGACGAGTCGTAACGATGTACTAACAACAGGAATGAATGATATACAGTGGACATTTACGAAGTTCTGCGTTACGCAGTGGCCTACGCGACACTTCAAGTTCGCACGGATCCCACCTCAACATGATTTAGTCGTTTGGGAAGTGTTGCGACACCCACGCTCGAGGAGATGGTGAGAAGTATGGTAGTAATAAGTAGTGATGAGGTATCCTGAATTTCCAGTTGAGGTCTAACTTGTGGTGTCTCATAAAAGAAACTGTGCTACAGTCTATGGAACGGATGTCCACAACTTCACGAAGGCAAATGCGCATATTCTTCCTACCGATAATACGCTATTGGGGGTCTACTTGCGTCTCTGCGACGGAAAGAAAGAAACGACTCTAGAATTGTTTCTCTTCAAGTTGACAGGGCGGTCGCTTCTGACTGTGGTCCGGATGGCTCGGTCCGGAACAGACTTGCGCCGGACATTTGCCGGGACCTGGACCTGCCGTACAGGTCCAAATGGGCACAAGTAACAACATGACCTGCCTCCCTCTCGAAGTTCTAACCGCCATTGTCAAGGAGGTCGACGGTGTTCGCGAATTATGCAACGCTCGGATCGTCTGCCGCACTTTCTGCGCCACCGCTACGCCCATTGCGTTCCGCGTCCTTTATGTGATCCCCACCAAAGGAAGCGCCAAAAATCTAGGACAGCTCCTTGATGTCCCGGATATCGCGGCCCATGTCAGGGAGGTCGCTTATCGAGACACAGGCGCCGATAGGAAGGGAAGGATGCTAAAGCATGGTGCGTCCTTTCCCCTTATCATCCCATAAACGAAATCACGACTTGTCTCTGTATTCCTGCGGTGGCGGGTCACACCAGTCAGAGCTAACGCCATCCGCGAACTGGCCATTTCATTTTCTCGCATTCACCAGTTGCCCCAGCTCGAGACCATCAGCTTGACGTTCTACCCACATTATGATAACCAGCTTGGTTCCGATGGGCAAGAAGGTCGCCTCGCTGTCCAGGCATTCATCCTCCGTGTTCTTGCAACCAGCTTCGGCGTCCGTGCACCACCCAAGCTGACATCCCTCTCCCTGGACAACCTGCGCATTTGGGAACTTTCTCCCCTCGAATCTCCTTCATTCCAGACCGTCCTGACGACCCTGCGGCGCCTCGTGCTGTCCGTGCTCTCAGACCTCATCCCGGACACGTGCTTGTTTAACACCCCGGGCCGCTGGATCCACTTCTGGGGTACCCTCTGCCCTCACATGATCCTCGACCCGACTCAGCAGACCCTCACGGAGCTCACCCTGCACAGCGACGCACCTGTTCGCGCCTCATCGGGGCTGTCTCTCGCCGGGTTGTACTTTCCCCTCCTCTCCTTGCTGTCCGTGCGCGGGCTCGTCTTCGAGCTGTCCGTCGAAGTCGAGCCATTTGTCCTGCGGCACGCCGCCACCCTCACACAGCTCGAGGTTCTCGCATGCAAGCTGCCCGCTCCCGCCAACTTGCTCCTCTCCTACTCCCAGTCCACATCCACGGCCCTCGCCCAGGACGAGGGTTTGGGCTCCGGACCCGGTGGTTGGGACTGGATCTGGGACTGCTTCGCGGCGGAGCTCGTCGCCCTCGTCACGCTGGACGTCGATACGGAGTGCCGATACATCAAACCTACGCCGTTCTGGGAGGTTCCTGTCCCTGAGTCGCGTTACGCGGCTGATGCTGCGGCGCTCCAACGCTTCCATATGACCGTTGCTGCTCGATCGAGGGAGACGCGCGAGGAATCCTGAGACGTCTGACACCCTGGTGGGGATACAGCGGGGACACGCCGAGTCTTGTGTGTCATCTCGCCGGGCGGGAAGGGGGCTGGCGCATGGTATAGAGAAACAAACGTTGAAGTGTACTAGCTCCTGTGCATAGTAGTATTAATTATGTAGTGATCTAAGCTAGCAGACCGCATAGAAGCTGGGCGGAAGCACGAAGTTTCCCAGAAATACGCGGGGATGGCGCGACCACGTGACTCTCTACCGATCAGCAGAAGCCCGAAAATCTCGGTTATCATCCTTGTCTGGGTCGACTTGGAACAATGGAGCCCCGTTACCCCACTCAGAGTAGCCAGTGACACGGATGACTCCCGCACCGCTGGTAATGAACAAAACATTGTCGGCCTGTTTACGGCCTGAGGCTGTGTGAGCCTGCCAAACCTCGTGGTAATCGATTCGGGCGTTCCCACTCAGTCGCTTCTCACCCACAGTGCCACTATCGTCGCGGTATCCTCAGACACCTCTCCTCGCTGCTGTTGCAATGTCTCGGACACCTCACACAGCCTCCTCTTCCTCAAATTTCCAGGCCATCTTCTATGCTTCCATCAATGAGTATGAGAAGAAGACGAAGAAAGATATTCTCGTGCATCCGTTGATGGTCCAGCTACAGACCTGCAACTCCCCCGCCGACATCCTGGCCGTCCTTCACACTCAAATACAACAGTTCGAGCAATCTACGTCCGGGGATGACAAACTGACAAAATGGTTGAATCCGACCGTCAACGTCCTGTATGCCTTTTCCGCAGCGCTTGGCGAGGGCATCGGACTGGTGAATCCCATTCCGACGATCCTCCTACGATCCAATCACTGATATCATATTTCTAGGTGTTCTCGCCTGCGAAAGTGATTTTCGCTGGAGCCGGCGTCTTCCTCTTGGTAGCTATTATCCTGGATCTCCTTACTCGGACTATTCTGATACCGAATCTATACAGGCGGCAAAGGACGTTGTTGCGAGCCAAGATGCACTCGTTGATATCTTCGAGCGCATTGAGAGCTTCTTCAGAAGGCTCGAAGAGTATAGCGAGGTGCCGACGACGGAGGCGATGAGGGATATCATGGTGAAGATCATGGTCCAGGTTCTTGGAATTTTTGGGATTGTGACGAAGGAGATGAAGCAGGGACGAGCGAGTGAGTCGATACCTATTGCCATGATGTTCGTAGCTGATAGATATTCAGAGAAATATCTGACGAAATTAATCGGAAGGAGGGATGTCGAAGATGCGTTGGTCAGATTGGATAGATTGAAGCAACAGGAGGCGCAGATGGCGATTGTGCAGGTCCTGAAGATCGCACACGATGTCAAGGACGGGGTACAAACCGTCGGCGAGCAAGTTCAGGGTGTCGGTGACAAGGTCAACCTGGCTGTTGAGGGTGCGTTCATCGCGTTAACTAGTGACAAATCTAAACCCATATACGGCTAGATGGAAAGGTGATCAAAGCATTGGAAACGAGAGCTCTGGTGCAACAGGCAGCGAACGATAGCAACGAAGAAAAGCGTTCGTGGTTCTTTAGGCCCGCTCCTCTTACTTTCTGAGACTGAAGTCCCACTGCAGTATGGAAGTGGCTGTCTCCACCGGACCCGTCCACCGACCAAAATCTCCCGTGTACTACTCAACATGAAGGCACGGCGACATGGTTCTTCCAGGGAAGTATATTCTTGGAATGGAAGGCCAAGTCAAACACATCCTTGTTATGGATCCACGGGAAACGTGCGCCCATTTGTTCCTTCACATCCTCCCGGATATTGATCGCGTCTAACCATTGTAGCGGGTTCAGGGAAGAGCATCCTTTGGTTTGTTATCATTTTTTGTCGCGTCCGCCCCTGAGGAACTTATACTACCAACTAGCTCCGCAATCATTCAGGACATCTCGACGTTGTGGGAGGCAGGGCTAGCCTCCATGGCGTACTTCTATTTCGATTTCCGGGACGCCGATAAACAAAACCTTCACAGTTTGCTGCCTTCGCTTCTAATACAGCTCTCCGCAAGTTCTGACAATTGTTGCGACCTGCTCCTTCGCGTCTATATGACACACGGCAACGTCAAACGTCGGCCCAGCACCAGCACGTTGATTGCGTGTCTTAAAGAGATGCTCGCGCTACCTGGCCAAGGGCCAATCTACATTATCTTGGACGCGCTAGATGAATGTCCCAACACCTCTGGAATTCCATCCTTCCGCAAACAGGTCCTTGATCTCGTAAAGGACCTCGTCGGCCTCCATCACTCGAATCTGCATATATGTGTCACCAGCCGTTCGGAGATCGACATCCGAGCCGCGCTTGAGCCCCTAGCACTCCACCCGGTCTCGATCCACGACCAAAGTGGACAAAAGAAGGATATTGAAGACTATATCAGATCTGTAGTCTACGCGGACTCGGATACGGCGATGAGGAGATGGAGGGACAGGGACAAAGAACTAGTAATTGAGACGCTCACGGATAGAGCCGATGGAATGTAAGCGTGTTTAAAGGGTGGTGACGTCGGTTGCTGAGTATTTGACAGGTTCCGATGGGTCTTCTGTCAACTGGAAGTGTTGCAACATTGCCTTCCGCAGAGCATCCGGCGAACGCTTAACGAATTGCCGAAATCTTTGGACGAGACATATGAGCGGGTGTTGAAGGAGATCGGGATGGCCAACCGAGACCATGCTCGACGTTTGTTACAATGTCTTACTGTGGCTACTCGCCCCCTGCGTGTCGAGGAGCTCGCAGAGATACTTGCGCTTGACTTTGAAGAGGCCGAGGGAGAGACACCGAAGTTGAAGGAGGAGTGGCGATGGGAGGATCGACAACGAGCTGTGCTATCTACGTGCTCGAGCCTGATCGAGGCCTGATCGATGCCTGATCACCGAAGTCGACGATGGTGATTCGCGGGTCATTCAGTTTACGCATTTTTCGGTCAAGGAATTCTTGACTTCCGATCGTCTTTCCAACTCTAAAGGCGACGCTTCGTACTTTCACATAATTCCCGATCCCGCACACACGACTCTCGCCCAAGCTTGCTTGGGAACTCTACTCCAGTTGGACGGCAGCGCCGACAATAAGCAGGTCAAAGACAGGTTTCCCTTGGCGGGATATGCCAGTCAGCATTGGGTGGAGCATGCGCAATTCGGAATGGTGTCGTCACGCATAGAAGATGGGATGCGGCGTCTTTTTGACTCGACCAAACCATATTTTTCCGCGTGGCTCCGGTTGCACAACATCGACGATCGCTGGAGTAACTTCGGAGATGGCACCGAACATCATGGATCTCCACTGTATTATGCTTCGTTGTGCGGGTTCCGTGACCTGGCAGCGCACATCGTCGTCGAGCATCCAGAGCAAATCAATGCGAGGGGTGGTCATAATCACAGTCCACTGGCGGCGGCATTGCACAAGAGACACTTCAAGGTGGCAGAGCTATTACACCGGCATGGCGCAGCCGCGGATGTTATCGATGGCGTGTATGATCGGACTCCACTACACGCTGCGTCGGAGGAAGGAGTTATCGATGTCGCGCAGTGGCTAGTCGACCACGGCGCAGATGCAAATTCGCGGCAAAACAGTCACTGGACTCCAATTCATTTAGCCGCATATCATGAACACCTAGAGATTGTTCGGATACTACTGGGGCACAATGAACGTATTAACACTGCGGACGTCTTAGGCCATACTCCATTGCACCGGGCGTCGGCTGGTGGTCACACGAAGATCATGGGGCTATTACTCCAACATGGGGCGGAAATCAGCGTACAAGATAAGGCTTACTCGACGCCATTACATCTGGCATCATTTTATGGGGAGCTCGAGGTTGCACGTCTACTGCTTGACCTCGGCGCGAACGCGGAGGCCAAGAAGAAGGACGGAAGGACCCCAATGCACGAGGCGTCATTTGAGGGCGAAACCGAGACCGTGCGGTTGCTGCTCGACCACGGTGAAAACGTACATGCCGAGGACAAGGTCGGATAGACTTCGTTACACTTGGCGTCGGCCAAAGGCAACGCAGAGACCGTGCGGTTGCTGCTCGACCACTACGCGAACGCAGAATCCTAGAACAAGGGTGGACGAACCCCCTTGCACCAGGCGTCGTTTACGGGCGATACCGAGACCATGCGCTTGCTGCTCGACCGCGGGGCGAACACAAATACCGAGGATGAAGAGGGATGGACTCCGTTGCACGCAGCGTCATCCGAAGGCCAAACAGAAGCCGTGCGGTTGCTGCTCGACCACGGTGCAATCGCACATGCCAAGGACAAGGTCGGATGGACTTCGTTGCACCTGGCGTCTGCCAAAGGCAACAGAGACCGTGCGGTTGCTGCTCGACCATGACGCGAACGCAGAATCCAAGAACAAGGATGGACAAACCCCATTGCACCAGGCGTCGTTTACGGGCGATACCGAGACCATACGCTTGCTGCTCGACCACGGGGCTAACGTAAATGCCGAGGATGAAGTCGGATGGACTCCGTTGCACGCAGCGTCATCCGAAGGCCGAACAGAAGCCGTGCGCTCGTTGCTCGACCGTGGTGCGAGTGCCGATGCCAAGGACAAGGAAGGAAGGACCCCATTCTAGGTGGCATCAGGATATGGAAAGAACGCAACCCTACAGGTGTTGATGAAGCACAGCGGACAAATAGAAAGAGTGTTATAGTTTGTTCTACAAATGTGTATCAACACCGTGGGGGCTCCGGGAGCTTCTGCGGGTATTCATATAGTCACACTTGGAACGTGATGCGTATTACCGTATGATGTGGTAACGATGTACTAATAACGGGAAGTCAATGATATACGGCGGACATTTGTACGGAGTCCTGCCTGCGCGACCAGTTGCGACACCTCGTACTAGTACGGATCGCACCTCCCTCAACTCAAGACATGACCGAGTCGTTTGGGCAGCGTTGTGACTCCCAGGCTCGACAACATGGTGAGAAGTATGGTAGTCACAGGTAGTGATAGAATATATTTAATATGGAGGTCACACGGAGTGGCGGCGAGCCAGGGATGAGCGTCCTAGATAAGACGCGCTACCCCTATGAGTCGTTGTTTGTACAATATTTACAACGCATTCGTAATCTACTCGCACGTGAGTTCACATCGGGGATCTCCGAGGTCGGAGTCATCCGGCTGGTACCGACTGGGATTCCTACACTCCCCTTCACGTCGGTAGCAGTCCCATCTCCTCGACGTGCCTCTTTAGTTTAGGACGGGGCAACGGCTTTGTCAATACATCGGCCGTCTGATCTCTAAGTGCTTTACGCTTTTGTTATACTGATGGTTTTGCGCGATGGCTATTGCGCCGGTATTGTCTCCTTTGACCAAGGTGGGACGTTGCTGACTAAATCCGAGGTCTCGATAGAGGTTCCTCAGCCAACACGCCTCTCGGCACGCCTCTGAAAGGGCGATATATTCCGCTTCCGTCGATGACAGTGCGACCACTGTCTGTTTCTTCGACATCCACGAAATCGCGCCGCCTGCAGCCTTGAAGACATATCCAGACGTCGATTTACGATCATCCTGGTTGGCTAGAGCGGCATCCGCAAAGCCATGGAAAAGGTTCGTCCCTTTATTCTTCCCCGGGAGCGTTGAATATCTAATTCCGTATTCACGCGTTCCGGCGAGATACCGTAGGATTCTCTTTAGGGCCGCTACATGTTCGAGACTCGGATTCGCTGTGTAACACGCTAATCTGTTTACAGCGTGTGCGATGTCCGGCCGTGTAGCATTCGCTAGGAACTGGAGTTCGCCTAGCAATCTCGCATACGAGTTGCTTCGATCTCCCTCGTTCCCATCTGGATTCGGCCCTATTTGGTGATTATTATCCATCGGCGTTTTGACAGGGTTTGCATGCAGCATTCCCTCCTTTTCCAGGATGATCTCTACATATCTCTTTTGGGAAATCATGATCGACGTTTCGTCGCGGGTGATTTCTATTCCGACAACCTTTGCCGGCTCACCCATGTCTGTGACTTCCCATTCGGTATGTAGATTTCCCTTCATTTCTGACATCGAATCTTCTGACGTTGCGAATAATAGAAGATCGTCGACCCATACGGTTATTATTTCTAGGTCGCCGCCTCCCCTTCGCACATATACGCATGGATCCGATATCGAGCGCGTGAAGCTATGCTTCCGCAGTTTGCTATCTAGCTCGCGATTCCACTCACGTCCGGACTGTTTTAGTCCATAGAGTGTCTTTATGAGTAGGCAAGCTCGACCTGTTCCATCCTCATATCCCTCTGGCTGACGCATGTATACGGTCTCTTTTAGGATACCATTTAGGTATGCTCCCTTAACATCCATTTGCTGGATGCGGAGATCGTGTATCGTCGCGAGGGCCAGTATGGCTCGGATAGTCTCGTCGTCTCGAGCCTAACTACTGGTGAGAACGTTTGGTCATAATCATATCCCGGTCGTTGCGCGCAGCCCTTGGCTACTAACCGCGCCTTGTATTTCAGGAGGTTTCCTGACTTGTCATATTTCTTAGCGAAGACCCATTTATTGGCGATCGGGATAGCGCCAGCAGGAGCGTCGGTAAGCATCCATGTTCCCGTGCTCTGCAATTGGCTGAGCTCGGCTTTTACCGCGTGTTCCCACTCTGACCATTCAGGAGATGCCTTGGCCTCGTTTAGGCTTTTCGGTTGATCTCCTCCGTCAACACGGGCTTGCGCGGCCATGACTTCGTCTTCCGAATCGGAAAACGGGTCATTTAGGTGTTTATAATCCGCGCGTATGCCTCGCGTTTTGCGGGGTGGTTCTGGTAGTTCTGGTGAGTCTAGGCTATTCTTCCTCTTTTGACCTGCGTGTACTGGGCTATTACCATCTAGGTCTTCCCATGGCTGTACGTCCATATTCGGTACGTCGCCTGGCTGCACGTCCATATTCGGTACGCCGCCTAACACGCGTCCTGCTCCGCCGGTGGACAGAGCGCCTCTACCGAACTCCCCTTCGCGCTGTGCACTAGGCGCGATAACGACCATTTCGGGCGTTTCGGGATATTCAGGAGGACAGAGGAATTTATAATTGCGGGAGGTAAGTACCTTCCGCGTGTCTGCGCTGTAATATTTGACGGCTTTAGCTCCATCTTCATAACCGACATATGCTCTTCTCTTAGATTTGGGGAGCATTTTCCTCTGCTCGGCCATGCCTTGCAGAAGTACCCAGACGGGTGCTCCGAATTCCCGAAGGTGCGTGATGTCTGGTTTCTGTTGAAACCATGATTGATATGGCGTGACATCAACAGCTTTCGTATAGGAACGATTTCTTAAATATGCCGCATGTTCGACGGCATGTTCCCATAGGAACTCGGGGAGTTCTCCCCCTTTCAACATCGCGCGAGCAAGTTCGACCAATGTGCGATTCGCGCGTTCGGCAATGCCGTTTTGAGCAGGTGAGTATGGCGCGGTTACTTGGTTTGTGATCCCGCGCTCACGACACCATGTCAGTAATGCCTCATTGAGGTATTCCTTCCCCCTATCTGTGCGAGTTGCACGGGGAGGACGATCGTTCGCTCTCAGGTACGTCAAATAGTCTTTCACCGCCTTCGCTGCCTGATCCTTCCCTTTTAGGAAGGTTACTGTTATATATCGGGTAGCGTCGTCGACGAAAAGCGCAAAGTATTGATGTCCATTTATGGACGCTACATCGTACTTTCCCCAGAGATCCATGTGAGTTAATTCACCTGGGGAAGTGTGACGTGCTGATTTTCCTTTATAGGGTTCTTCCGCTTGTTTGGCCTCGGTACACGCGACGCAGTCGGGGGTCGGCGTTGATATATCAACGCGGAATCCACTGACTAAGTCCTTTTCCAGCAATTTGCGCAGACCGCTATAGCTCACGTGTCCGAAACGTTTATGCCAGGTAGCCCAGCTTGGAAGCGGATCTGTGGCCGCGAATGATTCGTTCGCGCGTTCACGATCCCTATTTGTCCGTACTTTAACTTGTAACTTGTACAAGTTGTTTCCGGCTATGCAGCCTGTAGCCACTTTTTCTCCTTCTTCGGAAGATAATATCAAGTTGCCGTGTTTACACATATAAGTTCCACCGGCATTGTCCCATCTTCCGAGAGAAAATAAATTATTTTTGTTGTTTGGAATATGAAGTACATGTTCTAGTCGCAAAATGTATTTGCGGCCGTCACAGTCTGATTCCAACTCAACAGCGCCTTTCCCATTTATGGGGACGATGGAATTACCAACGCCGGCGACTGAGGTGTCGATACATCGCTCGTATGTAACGAACGATAATCGGTCATTTGCGACGTGGGAGGTGGTCGCGCTATCGGCCAACCAGTCATAATGAGAAGTAGAATCATCATTTCCGGTCGCATAGCTATAGTCAACACCTTTATACTTGTGATACTCATCAATATCCACCCAACCACTGTCTTCGTCGTCGTCTTTTGGATCGTCGACGTTGCACGCGATATGTTTGACGGGAACGGCGGCTCTAATAGAGACCGCAGTTGACGGTACGTCGGCAGTGACATGGACCTCCTCGATCTTCGAGGTAGATGCCTTGGCATTGCCGTCGACCTTACCGTCTTTATCTCCTTTTGATGTTGCCAACAGTTCTCCGGGGTATGAGTATAGCTCCCGCAATGGATGCACTTACTCTTCCCGAGGAAGTAACAGTCAGCAGTTTTATGTCCGTCTTTGCCGCAATGGTTGCAGTGTTTCTTCTTTTTGCCACGCTTGGAGGATCCACGCTTGGAGTCCCCTGAGCGCGTATCGCCAATGCGCTTGGCAAGCGGACGCTTGTTGCTGGTGGTCTGATTTGTGTTCTCTGACTTCTGCGAACGCATCTCGCGTCGAACGCATTCCTCTTTGACCATACCAATAAATGTCTGGGACGAAATGGATCTCTTCGGGTCGTCAGTGACGTCCTCAAAGAGTCCGCCGTAATACGGTTCCGAGAAAGCGTCCCACGAAGATGGTAAGGCGAAAGCGAGTAGAGTTTTGAAGAACTCATCGTTATATGGATGTTTCCTTCCGCGTGTTCGCTGACAGAAGTGTTCCCACTCGCCCTTCATCTCGTCGAGGCGTTTGGGTATGTCAGTGCAGTCGCTATTGGCGTACATGAAGAGGTTCTTGAGGATCGCATATACTGTATGAGTGCCCTTGGCTTCGTGTACAGCAGCGAGGCTCAGCCAGATTTTGTGTGCCGTCTTACATCGGTGAACGTTCTTCACCTGCTGCGGCGAAAGATTGCTCATGATGAGGACCTGAGCATAATCATCGTTAGCGTCCCATATTTTCTTCTTCGCCTTGTCCTTATCGGGGCGTTTGATGGTACCGTTTACATATTTTGTAACATGACAATACCGGAATACCTTGCCCATCTGTTCGCACCAATCTGACCAGTTTTGGTCATTTAGGGGTTCAATAACCCTAGTGACCTGCGAATCAGCGGGTTTCGGTATGCTGAGGGTGTCGTCGTCCGATGAGGACGATGAAGATGAGGACGAGGAGGAAGACGTAGACGGGGAACGCTTGCGCTTCGCCGGCATCAGGGACTTGGTAATACTTTTGCGAAATGTCTCAAATTTGGTTCGTGTGGATAGTCCTGGCTGTATAGTTGTCAAGCTATAGGGCAGGGCCCATAACCTGATAGAATATATTTAATATGGAGGTCACACGGAGTGGCGGCGAGCCAGGGATGAGCGTCCTAGATAAGAGTCATAAGACGCGCTACCCCTATGAGTCGTTGTTTGTACAATATTTACAACGCATTCGTAATCTACTCGCACGTGAGTTCACATCGGGGATCTCCGAGGTCGGAGTCATCCGGCTGGTACCGACTGGGATTCCTACAGGTAGTGATCTAGTGATTACTGAATTCCCACTGCTGAGGTCATGCCAGCGTGTACTATAGAACAGCTATAGAACGAGTGTCTATAACTTCACAAAGCCACATGCGCACATACTTCCTACCGATACGCAATTGGGGTCACATCTCTGCTTGTCTCCGCGACTCAGAAAGTGAAAAGGACAGAAACGACTCTAGAGTCGTTTCTTTTCACGTTGCTTTTCAAGTTCATGTTGGCAGGGCATTCGCTTGAACGCGCCCGACACCCCAATTTCCGGGACCCATACGGGCCGACGGGGCCGTACCTGAGAATCGGTTTTCCTTGGTGCCGAGCGACGATTTCGCCCCGGACAGGCTCAAATGGGCACAAGTAGCATATCCACCCGTCTCCCTATCGAAGTTCTAACCACCATTTTCAAGGAGGTCGACGATGTCCGCGACTTATGCCACGTTCGGACCGCCTGCCACACTTTCTGCGCCGTCGCCACGCCCTTTGCGTTTCGCGTCCTTTCTGTGATTGCCACCGGAGGAAGCTCCAAAAATCTAGGACAGCTCTTGGACGTCCCAGATATCGCTGCCCATGTCAGGGAGATCGCTTATCGAGACACAGGTGCCGATAGGAAGGGAAGGATGCTGAAGCATAGTGCGTCTTTTCTTTCCCCTTATCGTCCCATAAACGAAATCACGACTTTGTCTCTGTGTACCTGCGGTGGTGGGCAACGCTAGTCAGAGCTAACGCCATCCGCGAACTGGCCAGTTCATTTTCTCGCATTCACCAGCTGTCCCGGCTCGAGACCATTAAATTGACATTCTATCCACTTTATGATAACCGGCTTAGTTTTGACGGGCAAAGTCGCCTCGCTGTCCAAGCATCCATTCTCGGCGCTCTCACGGCCAGCTTCAGCGTCCGTGCGCCACCCGGACTGACTTCACTCTCCCTGGACAACCTGCGCATTTGGGAACTTTCTCCCCTCGAATCTCCTTCATTCCAGACTGTCCTGACGACCCTGCGGCGCCTCCTTCTGTCCGTGCTCTCAGACCGCGCCCCAGACGCAGTTGCGTTTGACGCCCGCTGGTGCCACTTCTGGGGTACCCTCTGCCCTCGCATGATCCTCGCCCCGACTCAGCACACCCTCACGGATCTCACCCTGCACAGCGACGCACCTGTCGGGGCCTTATCCGGGCTGTCTCTTGCCGGGTTGCACTTTCCGCTCCTCTGCGCGCTCTCCATACGCGGGCTCGTCTTCGAGCCGTCCATCGGAGTTGAGCCTTTCGTCCTGCGGCACGTTGCCACCCTTGTGCAGCTCGAAGTCCTCGCGTGCAAGCTGCCCAACCCCGTCGACTTGTCCCTCACCTCCTTCCAATCCCTATCCACGGCCCTCTCCCGGGACGAGTCCGGACCCGACGGTTGGGACCGCATCTGGGACCGCTTTGCGGCGGAGCTCACTGCCCTTGTCACGCTGAACGTCGATCTGGAGTGCAGATACGTCGAACTTGTATTCTTATGGGAGGCTTACGTCTCCGAGTTACGCTACGCGGCTGACGCTGCGGCGCTCCGACGCTTCCACATGACTGTTACTTCTCGATCAGGGGAGATGCGCGACGAATCCTGAGGGAAGGAGGCGGCGCCTGATATCCTAGTGGGGAAACGGCGGGGGCACACCGAGTCTCGTGCCATTCAGGGCGGGCACGTTGTGCCGTGCCTTGCACTTCTGTGCTTCGCGGCTGAGCGCCTGTGCCGCCATATCTCATAATCTAGTCGCCCAGCGCTCCTTGCTGTATCACCTGTGGCTGATCCTTACAGTAATATGAGTTAGTCGCAATGACCCTACCCCCACAAACCCGCTGTCAACCTGGTCGCACTGGGTCGCCTGTCTGCTTTCTCTTCTTTTGCACCTGCCCTGAGGCAGGGAACCTGCTCCATACACCGTGTTGGACCCTAAGTCTTTCTGTGTGCCTTCAAGAAAATTGCACAGAAATCCCATTGAGTTCGCAGTCACCGTCTGCATGAGCCCTCTCAGCTATCGCGGGGTTGCCTGCTGACGGCACCGTGACCATACTATTCCAGACGCACATTTAACACAATTAAAAAGAAAAGAATGAAGGCTCATCGACCACAAATGATATACTTGTTCGAAAGTGGGGTTCGAAAGCAGTTAACAGTTAACCCGGGACGCTGACATCAGCGGGTATTACGTGCTCACATTGCCGGAGCTACCCGCAGCCTGCAGGTGAGTGCAAGTGCTAGAGTGTGCCCTTGCACCAGGAGACACATACGTGCGGCCATTTTCGCGTCTGGTGCGTCACGGTCGTTGTTGTATCGTATGATACAGCCCCTCACCATTGAGGGGTAAGTACCAGTACTTAGTCTAAATGCTATGCTTTTGTTGTAGTCTGGCCAGCACTATGCTCCCTTTCGAGATTCTAACTGCCATTTTCGAGAAGGTCGACGATATCCGGGATTTATCACACATCCGAACTGCCAGCCGCACTTTCTGCGCCGCTGCCACACCCATCGCGTTCCGCAACCTTTCCGTGATCACCACCAAAGGAAGCGCAAAAAATCTGCGACGGCTCTTCGATGTCCCAGAAATCGCGGCCCATGTCAGGCGGGTCACTTTTCACGACACAGATACCAATAGGAGGGGAATACCCCTAAAGTATGGTGCGTCCTCTCCCCCCTCGTTGCAACGACTAGATCACGACTTGTCTTGTCCTTCGGCACCTGCGGTGGCGATGGCGGGTCACATCAGTCAGAACTAGCGCCGCCTTCGAACTGACAAGATCATTTTGTCTCGTGAACCAGTTGCCCCAGCTTGAGGCCGTCGACTTGAAGTTCTACTCGCAGTACGGAAACAGGCTTGATTCTGGCGGCGGGGATTGCGTCTCTCCTCAAGCGTGCATCCTTACCGCTCTCGCGGCCAGCTTCAGCTTCCGTGCGCCTCCCAACCTGTCCCTCTCCCTGTACAACCTGCGTATTTCCAACCTTCCCCCCCTCGAATATCCCCCATTCCAGACCGTCCTGAAGACCCTGCGGCACCTCCGGCTGTCCGTGACCGTTAAAGCCACGGATACATTGATATGGTCTCACTTCTGGGGCGCCTTCTGCCCCCACACGATTCTCGCCCCGATGCAGCCCGCCCTCACGGAGCTCACCCTGCACAGCGACTCGCATGTTGGCGCCTCATCCGGGCTGTCCTTCGCAGGGCTGCACTTTCCGCACCTCTGCGTGCTCTCCCTGGACAAGCTCGTCTTCGAGCCGTCCGTCGGCGTCGAGCCTTTCATCTTGCGGCACGCCGCCACCCTCGCGCGGCTCGAGCTCATCGCGTGCAGGCTGCCCGTGGATCCCGGGGACTTGGAGCCTCACCCCGGACCCGGCGGTTGGGACCTCATCTGGGACTGCTTCGCGGCGGAGCTCACTGCCCTCGTCGCGCTGCATGTCAGCCGCCTCGGCTGGGATCCCCCCGGCCTGGTGTACAGGTACGTCTTCCCTAACCCCACGAGGATGGCCTATTTGGAGACCGATGCCCTCAAGTGGCGCATCCCAGCTGACGTTGTGGCGCTGCAATGCTTCCACGCGACCGTTGCCGCTCGATCGGAGGAGGCGCGCGGGGCATCCTGAGGCGCAGAGGGAGGCGCCTGACGTCCATTGGGGTAATTTGGTGTCACACCTAGCCAGGGAGGGCGCGCTGTGTCGTGCCAGTGCCGTGCTTTGCTTTGAATTGAAGTTCTGTGCTGCGACATACGACCGGGCCGGTCCCGCCGTCTCACGTAAGTACATGATCCGTGATAATTGAAGTTCAGTCGGTCGCAATGTCACCCGCGATCAACTTGGCCACGCTGGGTCGCCTCGCCCATCCACTTTCGCTTCTTCTGCGCCATGCGGCAGGTGCCTTCAAGCAAATTGCCCAAGCGTTCGCCTCTGGTCGCCTTTGGTAATCGGACTATCGACACTCAACATTGTTGCAGCCCTTTTTTTTCTCGCTTTTTGTTTTGCAGTCAACAAGCATACTTTTCCAACCAACGACATACATCTACCTACATCACGTCCTCCTATTTCGAAAATCGCTCCACAGTAATGACAAATGTCTAACAGTAAGGGAGGTGGACTGCAAGGCAAAATATCATATTTGTTGCTTGCCTTCTCCCTGGGGTTAACGAGAACAGTCCTATCCATCTTAGCCCATTCTTTCGAGCCACATTTAGTGAGGGCTCGGACAATGAACCCATATTGCAGCCTAGCCTTTTCAAATTTTCCCAGATCGCGCGTGACAACACTTGAAGCATGAGGCTCAACGTTCGTCCAGGAGGACGGAATGAGCGGACGCAGATTTTGGTTTTGGTTTCGAAGAATCAAAAACTC
The DNA here is from genome assembly GCA_021525025.1 of Lactarius hengduanensis. Classification (NCBI taxonomy): domain Eukaryota; kingdom Fungi; phylum Basidiomycota; class Agaricomycetes; order Russulales; family Russulaceae; genus Lactarius; species Lactarius hengduanensis. The sequence goes on along the minus strand of JAKELI010000242.1, from coordinate 36,957 downwards.
CAGGAGGAAACGGTCTTCCGATCGAACCAATAGGAAAAGTCTCGCATGATGCGGCATGAATTGCGATGTTGAGTAAACCCACACCCCATGCCTCAGAACGACTTTTTTTTAAAATCCCAGAACGACGGCTCCTGGACCTTTTCTGACCAATCTAGCGCCAGGAGACAAATTCGGTCGCATCGTGACCTTCGTCTCGTATGCTGATCACCTAGCTGGTTGTCGCTCTTGTTTAATCGGCTAATACATTTGTTATCTTCTAACAATACGACCAGCAGTACGACCATCTACCTCCCTTTCGAGATTCTAACTGCCATCTTCGAGGAGGTCGACGATGTCCGTGACATATGGCACATCCGAGCTGCCAGCCGCACTTTCTGCGCTGCCGCCACGCCCTTTGCATTCCGTGATTACCACCACAGGAAGTACTCAAAATCTAGGACAGCTCTTTGATGCCCCAGATATTGCGGCCCATGTCAGGCAGGTCGCCTATCTCGGCACAGGTGCCGATAGGATGGGAAGCACGCTAATGTATGGTGCGCCATCTCCCTCCTCATCCCATAAACTATATCATGACTTGTCTCTGTGTGCGTGCGGTGGCGGGTCGCGTCAGACAGAACCAGTGCCGTCATTTTCCTCACGTTCACCAGTTGCCCCTGCTCGAGATTATCAACTTGACGTTCTACCCAGGCTATGGACCCCAGTTTGGTTCGGATAGCGGTGCCCTCGCTTTCCAGTCCCTCGCTCTCCAGCCATCCATCCTCGGCGCTCTCGCCCCCAGCTTCGACATTCGTGTGTCACCCAAGCTGACATCCCTCTCCTTGCACAACCTGCGCATTTGGGAACTTTCCCCCCTCGAATCTCCCCCATTTCAGACCGCGCTGACGACACTGAGGTGCTTCCAGCTGTCTTTGCTCCTCGACGGCCCCCCGGCCGCAGAAATCTATGATCCCTGGTGTAACCTCTGGGGTACCCTCTGTTCCCGCATGGTCCTCACCCCAATGCAGCACTCCCTCACGGAGCTTACCCTGCACAGGCAGCGCATATGTTGACGCCTCGTCCAGGTTGTCCTTCGCCGCGTTGCACTTTCCGCGCCTCTCCACACTCCCTGAAAAGGCTCGTCTTGAGCCATCTGTTCGCGCACAGAACTTCATCCTCCGGCACGCCCCCACCCTCGCATGCCTCGAGCTTCTCTTGTGCAAGTTGCCCATTGACACCAGCATATACATCATGCCATCTCCATCCTCATCCACGGCCCTCACCCTGGACGAGGAGCCGAGCTCCGGACCTGACACCTGGGAACGCGTCTAGGACTGCTTCGCTGCGAAGCTCGGCGCCCTCGTCTCACTGCTCGTCGACGAGGACCGCGACGCGTGTGGCTCGGATTTTCGGTACGAATTCCATGATCCTGGGAGCGCGGCCTACTGGTTCACTGACCTTTTTGCGCCCCGCGACGCGGCTGACGCTGCTGCGCTTCAACGCTTCCATAAGACCGTTGCTACTCAATTGGAGGAGGTACGCGGGGCAGAGGGATGCGTTTGATGCCCCAAGTAACGGTGGCGCAACACCCAGTCTCGTGTGCCCCCAGGGACGGGGTTCCAGGGAGCACTATGTCGTACTTTGAAGTTCTGTACTCTGCGACCGAACCCGCCTAGGAGGTGCATTGATGTACTGTAAGATCCATAGCCAATCAATATAGTGAGTTCAGTTGGTCGCAATGTCACCATCGCAGACACCCGGCAAATCCCACAAATCCGCTGTCAACTTGGCCACGCTGGGTCGCCTCGCCCACGCGCTTTTGCTTCTTCTGCGTCATGAGGCAGGGCACTCGTCCTACACGCAACCCTTCTGTGTGCCTTCAGACAATTATCTCACTAGATGTGACAAACCCTCCTCAAGCCTACAGACGTGATCTGGCGTTGCGTGATGCCCAATACCCTGTCAGGCTACCGCCACGCATTGGACTCGCAACTCGAGACTTGCCCCGGGGCTTTCGTCCTGAGACCCTGTGGTTCGATACAGAGCCGGCATACATGCGCGCGTCTCTCATACTTCTCCAACAAAGATCAACTGGTTTACAGTAACTACGGCACAAGATTTACTGTGTTGAAACGTACAACAACGCTGCACGATAATACATACGAGGATCAAGCCGGAATCTGCTCTTGCGGAAGACCCAAATTTGACCCGACGTCCTCCCACTCCTCCAGCTCTGCCTGGAGGATATACATCTGCATGCGCACGTCACGCATCGAGTCATCCCCGAGGAACAGCCAGAGCGGCAGCGTTTCGCGGCCAGCAGCCCGGCCCTCACCGCGCACGACATCGACGAGTGTGCTCATGCCCAGGTCGGGGTCGTCCTTCGGGATCTTGGCGTAGTTCTGCACGAAACCGTCCAGCTGGTCGTGCAACGCCTCGTACCCTGCAAGCGGCGTACCCGACCGGGTCGGAGCGTTGAATTTGGTCGCGAAGCCCCCCGGGAGGGCGATCATCACGCGGATTTCGAAGGTTTCGAGCTCGATGGAGAGTGTCTCTGCGTATGCTAGAGGCGGAGCGGGAAGGGGAGTCAGTGTATGCGCTAAGGCAGGGTGTACGTCTACGCACAGCGAAGAGCGGCTTTGGATGCACAGTGGGATACTAGAGGTAAGAGTGAGAGTCAAGAGCCGGCGCTGCGGTCTGGTGCTTACCAACGCCCTGGACAGAGCGTGGGCCAATGATACAAGGGACGAATGGTGCAGAGGAGGAGGGGGCTCACGGTTGTCTGCCTTTCATAAGTAGAGCGACTCCCGATAAAGACGATAATCCCATCGCGCCGCGCGCGCATGCTTGGAAGGGCGGCGTTGGTGACATTTATGGGTCCAAAGAAGTTCGTGTTCATGTCGTTCACAAATCCTTCTGCGCTAAGAATTCGAATGCCAAAGTTTCACTTCCCACGCAATGGAAAGATCTTTATAACAAATACATACCCGAGCTCCTCGCTAAGGCCATATGTGAGTCCCTCCGCATTGTTGACAACGACATCAATGCGTCCCCATATGGCCAGAGCCTCATCTACACATCGTTTTATCTCTACCATTGGTGAGGTGACGTCCAGAGTCAGGAATCTCAGTCTTGTCCCATCGAACTTGGGGTCTCGGCGCAGTTCGTCGAAAGACTTCAACGACTCAGATCGCGCAGTCGCGATAACATGATCGCCACGAGCAAGAACTGAGCGAGTGAGCGCCAAGCCCAACCCTGATGATGCGCCTGATGCGAATGTTAAGGCGACAGACATTTGGGTGTCGACGATGTAAGGCACCCACCAGTGATAAACCAAATTCTTGTAGAGTCGCCCATGGCGTTGTCGGTTGTCGATGCCAGGACACAGAGTTTGTTGTCAGATGCCAGCTGAGCAAGATACTGACATCACGTGCTCGCACACGCGTTAGTGGTGGTCCAACTCTAACTAAAGTTGATCTAACTGTCAATGGTTGCTGGTAGTAAGCACTTGCCGCTCTTGGGTAGTCGACTAATAATTTCTTGAATACTTTTGCTGTTTAACTGTAGGAGCGCGGGAAGCGCGACTAATGCACAGTAAGTAAAGTAAACATTACGAGGAGTAAAGTAAGCTACTAACTTAACCTCAGCATTTTGGGAGAAACGGCTGAAGTATTTATGTAGGGTGAAAATAAATTTCGTACAGTAGAAAACCAAGACCGCGGTCGCAAGCGCGGTCGGGCAACTGAGCTCGACTTAAAGAGTACTTGTGTTGCCGGTCCAGCCGGCCCGAACGCCCTGTGTGCGTGGCAACATTAACAATACGGGGGCCAGCAGTATGACCATCTACCTCCCTTTCGACATTCTAATTGCCATTTTCGAAGAGATCGACGATGTCCGCGATTTATGGCACATCCGAACCGCCAGCCGCACTTTCTGTGCTGCCGCCACGCCCTTTGCATTCCGTGTTCTTTCCATGATTGCCACCAAAGGAAGCGCAAAAAATCTAGGACAGCTCTTCGACGTCCCGGATATCGCAGACCATGTCAGAGAGATCACTTTTCGTGACACAGATATCGATAGGAGGGAACGGACCATAAATTATGGTGCGTTCTTTCCCCCTCACCTCATAATCAATATCACAATTTGTCTCTGTGCACCTGCGGTGGCGGGTCACGTCAGTCAGAAATAGCACCATGCACAAATCGGCCAAATTATTCTCTCGCATTTACAAGTTGCCCCGGCTCGAGACGATCAACTTGACGTTCTGCCCAAGATATGGAAACCGACTGCCCCGGGAAAACCTCGCCTTCCAATCATCTATCCTCAGCGCTCTCGTCTCCAGCTTCAGCGTCTGTGTGCCCAACCTGAAATCCCTCTCCTTGCACAACCTGCGCACTTCGGACCATTCCCCACTCGAATCTCCCTCATTCCAGACTCTCCTGACGACACTGCGGCGCTTCGAGCTGTCCCCGCTCTTTGACATCCTGCACCCACTCATAGTCGATGATAGCTGGTCCCACTTCTGGGGCACCCTCCGTCCCCGCATGCTTACTCCTATGCAGCACTGCCTCACGGAGCTTACCCTGCACAGCAACGTACATGTTGGCGCCTTGGTTGGGCTGTCATTCTACGGGCTGCACTTTCCGCGCCTCTGCGCGCTCTCCCTGGGCAGGGTCATCTTTGACACATCAGTTGGTGCGCAGGACTTCATCCTGCGGCACGCCCCCGCCATCACGCGGCTCGGGCTCGTCATGTGCAAGCTGCCCATAAGCCCCGGCGCCCCATCTCCAATTCCACCCATGGCCCTCGCCCGGAACGAGTCAGGCTCCGGACCCGACAGCTGGGAATGTATCTGGGACTGCTTCGCGGCGAAGCTCACCGCCCTCGTCTTACTGCGCGTCGACGAGTGCCACGACGGGTATAGCTCGGATTTCCGGTACAACCTCTATCATCTTTGGAATCTGGTCAACTGGGACACTGACGCCTTTACGCCCTGCGACGCGACTGATGCTGCGGCGCTCCGACGCTTCCACATGACCGTTGCTGCTCGATCGGAGGGGGTGCGCAGGGCAGAGGGAACCGCCTGATGTCCCAAGCAACGATGTTGCAACAGCCAGTCTCGTGTGCCCCAGGGACGGCGCTGTGTTGTACCTTGTGCTCCACGGCTGAGCCCCTACGCGGGCCGCAGTCAGGCCTGTCCTACTGTCTCTCCCATAGTCGTCTAGGTACCTTGATGTACTTACTGTAAGATCCGTAGCCAATCACCGTAGTAAGTTCGCAATGTCACCACCGCAGGCACCAGATAGACCCCACAAACTCGCTGTCAATCGAGCCAGGCTGGGTTGCCTCATACACCCGCTTTCGCTTCTTCTGCGCCATGAGGGCATCCATACGCCACGTCAAGAATCCTTCTGTGTGCCTTCAGGCAATTTGCACAAGAGATCCCATTGTATTTGCCGCCACGATCTGGGTCGGCGCTCTTAGCTGTCGCGGGGTTCTGCCGCTGACCTCTACTTTCACCCTGGCCCTCCGTTTTGGTTTCCACTCGCCGTTGGTTGTATTTTGGTAATCGGATTGTCCGACTCGGACACTCAGTACTCAGTACCTACAGTTGATGTCCTTTTTTCTCGCTCTTCTGTTTGTTGCGGCCAACAAAGTGCACGTTGCCACCGGCATCAACGACATAAATGTATTTACATCCCCTCCTATTTGAAAAATCGCACGACTGTACTCCACAGTAGCGACGAACGCGAGATAATTTTTACAGTGAGGGTGATTGGTCATTACCAGACGCAAACATATTATATTTGTTGCTCGCCTTCTCCTTGGGGTTATTATATATATATTCTGGGAGCGCTCAGAACAGTCCTATCCATCTATAGCTTGTTCGTTCGAGTCACATTGGCAGACGGCTCGGACAATGGGCTGACACTGCAGCTTTGCCGTTTCAAATTCTCCCAGATCGCGTGTGACAACACCACTTGAAGCTTGGTGGTCAACCTGGAAACCCGACATGACAAGAGTTGATTGGAGTTTCTGTTCTAGTAATTTGCACGACTCGCCAAGGAATCCGTCACCTACGACGACAGAAAAACCAATTCGGAGCACAGAGAGGAAATCACGCGGAATGGCAACGACATGAGGTAGAAGCCTGAGGGTTGACGGGGTTGGTCGGCAATCCGAAAGAATGGACAAAGCGTGAGTGACATGATGGAGGTGCATGACCCACGGAAACAGAGGGGTCAATTGCGATCACCCCAACTTCTAGGAAAGCCTCTTCAATTCTGAGTAGAATGGTGAATAAATCATCGCGATGAGTATCATAGCAATCACAGCGTTACCCGGGCCTAAAGAATGAGGGTAAGCGTGTACCTCAGAATGATGGCGGGGACGGTCTGTGAGGCTCTTTTCAAGTTGTTTTCAAAAAGCTAAGAAACCACCGTCCTGTCGAACACACACTTGGGGGACTACTACACAAACTGGAAACGACCTTGTGGGGTCGAAGACCCACGGGGTCAATGGACTGTAGATGGAGGTCCGAATGAGTGGGCGAAGTGCCAAATGTGGAGGGAAGGACACGATAATGTAAGTGTATGCCTATAGGAGTTGACCGCCACCCACTGGGAGGTGAGCGAAGAGGGGCTATCGAAATCAGTAAGTGTCGCGGGGGCTAGGCTAGGACAGGTATGGGTGACGAAAAGAGAAAAGTTGGGAACTGATAATCTTGCGCAGGAGTCGTGGCGGCCAGTCTTTCAGGAAATCCGACTGGGGACGAAGAAAAAAAGAGTAAACGACGCTCATCTATTGATGCGCCGCGGCGGAAGTTAACTTGAATGGTGGAGTATAAATGGAGTATAATGACAACGATGTTATCGTAATGAGGATTATGGCGAATGTAGCCTGTTTTGTTTGAAGAACCAAAAACTCCAGGAAGAAACGGTCTTCAGGAACAGACACTCACGGCACAGTGGGCGTGCGCTGACATCACGTGTTCACCGGTTCACCGCCTCTGCAGTCTGACTCATCTAGTGCTGCTCAGGCTTATAGTACGTCGTCGTTGTGTCGTATGCCGATCACCTAGGTTCGCTGCTCTCGTTTAATCGACTAACCCATTTGTTATATTGTCTAACCATACTGCCGGCAATATGACCATCAACCTCCCTTTCGAGATTCTAACTGCCATTTTCGAGGAGGTCGACACTGTCCGCGACATATGGCATATCCGAACCGTCAGCCGCACTTTCTCCGTTGTCGCCACGCCCATCGCGTTCCGCATCCTTTCCGTGATCACTACCAAAGGGAGCGCCCAAAATCTAGGACGGCTCTTCGATATCCCGTATATTGCGGACCATGCAGGGAGGTCACTTTTCGTGACATGGACGTCTATGAGAGGGGAATGACCACAAAGTACGGTGCGTCGCCGAGTCCTTTCTCCCTCACCTCATAATCCATATCACGACTTGTCTCTGGGCACCTGGGTGGCGGGTCAAGTTAGATATAACTAGCGTCATACACGAATTGGCCTGTTCATTTTCCCGCATTCACCAGTTGCCCCGGCTCAAGACGATCAACTTGATGTTCTACCAAAGATTTGCAAACCAGAAATATGGAACAAACCGGCCAGACGGGAGTAGCCACGCGCTCCAATTAGCCGTCCTCAGTGCTCTCTCCTCTAGCTTCCGTGTCCGTGCGCCCGACCTGACGTTACTTTCCTTGTACAACCTGCGTACTTCGGATCTTTCCCCCCTCGAATCTCCACCATTCCAAACTGTTCTGACGACACTGCGGCGCCTCCGGCTGTCCCCGCTCTTTGACCCCCCAGACCCATTCACAGTCGATGATCGCTGGTCCCACTTCTGGGGCATCCTCCGTCCCCGCATGCTTACCCCAATGCAGCACCCCCTCACGGCGCTTACACTGGACAGTATCGCACATGTTGGCACCTTGGCCGGGCTGTCCTTCGACGGGCTGCACTTTCCGCGCCTCTGCTCGCTCTCCCTGGGCAGGCTCGTCTTTGAGCCATCCATTGGCACACAGAACTTCATCTTGCGCCACGCCGCTACCCTCGCGCGGCTCCAGCTTATCATGTGCAAGCTTTCCGTCAACCCCGTCACATTCTCCACCCCATCTCCGTCCTCATCCACGACCTTCGCTCGGGACGAGTCGAGCTCCGGACCCAACACCTGGGAACGCGTCTGGGACTGCTTCGCGGTGAAGCTCACCGCCCTCGTCTCACTGCACGTCAACGAGGCCGGCAAAGAGTGGGGTCCGTTCATGTGGGACGCTGGCGCTTTTGCACCTCGCGACGCGGCTGGCACTGCGGCGCTCCGACGCCTCGAAATAATTGTCAATGCTCGATCGGAGGAGGAGCACGGCAGAGGGGAGGGCCTGATGTCCTAAGCGACGATGCTGCGACACCCAATCTCGTGTGCTCCAGGGACGGGATCCCAGGGAGGGCCTTGTGTTGTACCTTGAAGTTCTGTGGCACAGTCTGCGAGGCTCACAAACTAGCGATGGCCTTGTGATCGAAGCAAGGGTTGAAGACCTTCGGCGGTTAATGGACTGTGGATGGAGATCCGAATGGGCGGACGAAGTACTACATGTAGAGCGAATGACACCATGGAAGTCTGTAGGAATTTACCGGCCACCGGAAGGCGAACGAAGAATCAAAAAAAAAGAAGGCGAACGAAGATGGGCCTATCGAAATCAGTAGGTGTCACGGGGGCGAGGCCTGGGCAGGTAGGGTAACGAAAAGAGAACTGGGTTCTCAAACCAAGTCTCCGGCGAACAACTTTGAGTTTTTTTTGGAAGCGGTCTGGTGCTGGCTCTATTTCGTGTCCAGTGGATTTGCTCAACATCCTATTTCACACATGTCCAGTCCCGTTCCCATTGAGGCCAATGAGCGCTAATGAGCCGTCGCGAGTATCTGTATATGTTCTATTGGAAGACCGTTTCTTCCGGGAGGTTTGGTTCTTCGAACAAAAGCCAAAACAGGCTAACACTGGCCCGGGCACTCGCCATAATCCTCATTGCGATATCACTGTACTTCACCCATCGAAGTTAACTGCTGCAGCGCATCGAGTCAACAGATGGGCCTCGCTGACTCTGGTCTTCTTCCTCGTCCCCAGTCGGATCGCAACGACTTCTGAAGATCTGAAGGCTGAGTCAGGTCATTGGAACTCTTTTCAGCTGACGTCACGTGTTCACCACTGCCTTATGAAGCCTGAGCATCTTTCTTTTAATCACGACCAGAACGACGCTCCTGAACCCATTCCGACTAATCTAGTGTGTAAGGGACAGATTCATACGTCTCACTGTTAGTCCGTCGTCGTCGTGTACCAATTACTCAGGTCCGCTGTTCTTGTTTAATTGACTAATTCATTTGTCATAGTCTAATCATACGGCCAGTAGTAACCTCCCTTTAGAGATTCTAACCGCCATTTTCGAAGTGGTCGAAGATTTCCGTGACATATGGCACATCCGAACCGCCAACCGCACTTTGTGCGTTGCCGCAACCCCCATTGCATTCCGTGTCCTTTCCGTGATTACCACCAAAGGAAGCGCCCAAAACCTTGGATGGCTCTTCGATGTCCCAGATATCGCGGCCCATGTCAGGGAGATCACTTTTCACTACTCGGATACCGATAGGTGGGAAAGGCCCCCGAAGGATGGTGCGTCCTCTCCTCCCTCACCCCATAATTATTATCACGACTTCACATCAGACATAACTAGCGCCATACCCGAATTGACCAGTTCATTTTATCGCATCCACCAGTTGCCCCGGCTCGAGACGATCAGCTTAACCTTCCCAGACTATGTACAGGGGTGGTTTGATTCGGACAGCAGTGCCATCGCTCGCCGGGACCCCGTTCTCCAGACATCCATCCTCGGCGCTCTCGCCGCCAGCTTCAGCATCCGTGCGCCTAAGCGGATGTCCCTCTCCCTGCACAACCTGTGCATTTCAGATTCAGACCTTTCCCCCCTCGAATATCCTTCATTCCAGACCGTCCTTACGACCCTGTGGCGCCTCCAGCTCTCTGTGCTCTTCGACGGCTCTCCAGGCTCAGACGCGGACCTTGAGCGCTGCTGTAACTTCTGAGGTACTCTCTGTTCCCGCATGGTCCTCACCCCAATGCAGCACACCCTTACGGAGCTTACCCTGCACAGCGACGCATATGTTGGCGCCTTGTTCGGGCTGTCCTTCGCCAGACTACACTTTCCGCGCCTCTGCGCGCTCTCCCTATGCATGGTCGTCTTCAAACCATCCGTCGGTGCACAGAACTTCATCCTGCGGCATGCTGCAACCCTCTCACGGCTCGAGCTCCTCAGGTGCAAGCTGATACACCCCGATCTCCCATCCCCCACTTCCCACGCCAGGGACGAGGAGTCGAGCCCCGAACCCGACAGCTGGGAATACATCTGGGACCGTTTCGCGGCGGAGCTTACTGCCCTCGTCGCACTGCACGTCGACGAGCGCCGCAGGGACCGCTGGGGTCGTGCCAGCACGGAGTCCCGGTATGTCCAATCCATCCTGGTCTACTTAGAGGTGTACACTGTCGGCCCACTCACTCCCTGCAACGCGGCTCCCGTCGTGGCGCTTCGAAACTTCCAGTTGACCGTTGCTGCTCGATCGGAGGAGGCGTGTGGCGCATCCTGAGAGGCACCTGACGTCGCAGTGCGGCAATGGTGGGCCTCGTATACGTGCTCTGTGCTGTGCCTTGAAGCTGTGTGCTCTGCGACTGAGCCGCTGCGCCATCCGGCCTGTCCGGCCATCTCTCCTGTAGTCGCCTATGACACTATGTGCTGTACGATCCGTAGCCAATCATTATATGTGTTGAGTTGGTCGCAATGCCACCACCACAGGTATTAGACAAACCCCACAAAACCCACAGTCAACTGGCCGGGGTCCCCTCACCCACCCGCTTTCACTTCTTCTGCCCCATGAGGAAGGGCACCTGCGCCACGCGCCACGTCGAGAACCTTCTGTGTGCCTTCATGCAATTTGCAGAAGAGATCCCTTTGTGCCCTCCTCCGTGATCTGCATAGGCACTCTCAGCTGTCGCGGGGCTTAGCCGCTGATCCCTATTCCCCGCCCGGGCCCTCCATTTTGGCTGCCTCTCACCGTTGGTTGTTTTTGGTAATCGATTGTCTGACGCTCAGCACCTACTGCCAGTGTTGAAGTCCTTTTTTCCTCACTCTTCTGTTTCAGACTGTTTGTGGTCAACAAGCGCACGTTGCTGGTCAAGTGACACAGACGACATACATCCCATCCTTCTATTTGAAAGATCGCACACAAATGTACTCCACTAACGACGAGCGCGAAATGATTTTTACAGTGAAGAGGGGAACCTGAGAATATCATATCATATTTGGTGCTTGTCAATGGGTTACTGTCTTTTTATGAGTGCAGCCAGAACAGTCCTATTCATTTATGGCTCGTTGTTTGGAGCCACATTGATGGACGACTCGGACAATGGACTCATGCTGCAGCAGTACCTTTTCAAATTCTCAATGACCGCGTGTGATAACACCACTTGAAGGTTGACGCTCATAGGCATCTATGATGCGCAGCATCAGGTGTTTCGGCGTGGCCAGCTGGCTAGTCTACGGTACTGTACGCTCTATGCCGCCCAAGATGCCGCCGCTCCTTCGTTGCTCCCCGGGGCTTGAAAGACCCCATTCCGGCTTATCTAACGCTAGGAGATACTAGCCTCCGCGTCATTCAAGTTGTCACGTCATCTGAGTACAGCAATTGCCGCTCTTGAGCTTGAGTTGTTAGTCTAACCATACGGCCAGAATTATGACCGTGACCATCTACCTCCCTTTCGATATTCTAGCTGCCATTTTCGAGAAGGTCGACAATGTCCGCGACATATGGCATCTCCGAACCGCCAACCGCGCTTTCTGCGCTGCCGCCACCCCCATCGCATTCCGCAAGCTTTCCGTAATTACCACCAAAAGAAGCGCCCAAAATCTAGGACGGCTCTTTGATGTCCCGGATATTGCGGACCATGTCAGGCAGGTCACTTTTCATGACACGGATCCTGATAGGAGGGGAATGGCCATCAAGTATGGTGCGTTCTTTCCCGAGGGCCTGCGGTGGCAGCTCGTCAAGTCAGACTTAACTAGCGCCGTACGCAAATTGGCCAGTTCGTTTTCTCGCGTTCATCAGTTGCCCCGGCTCGAGACCATCAACTTAACGTTCTATCCAAGATATGGAAACCGGCGACATACAAATCAGTCAGACAGGAGTACCCTCACACTCCAATCGTCCATCCTCGGCGCTCTCTCCTCTAGCTTCAGCGTCCGTGTGCCCAACTTGACGACCCTCTCCTTGCACAACCTGCGTATTTCGGACCTTTCTCCCCTCGAATCTCCCGCATTCCAGACCGTCCTGACGACACTGCGGCACTTAAAACTGTCCCCAATCCGTGACCCTCCGGGCCAATTCGCGGTCGACGATAGCTGGATCCACTCCTGGGGCGCCCTCTGTTCCCGCATGCTTACCCCAATGCAGCACTCCCTCACGGAGCTTACCCTCCACAACGACGCAGATGTTGACGCCCTGTCCGGGGTGTCCTTCGCCGCCCTGCGCTTTCCGCGCCTCTGCGCGCTTTCCCTGAAAAGGCTCGTTTTTGAGCCATCCGAAGGTGCACAGAACTTCATACTACGGCACGCCGCCACCCTCGTACGCCTCGAGCTCCTCATGTGCAAGCTGCCCACCCACCCCATCATATCCTTCATCCCATATGCGCCCTTATTCCTGAGCCTCAGAGTCGACACCTGGGAACGCATCTGGGACTGCTTCGCGGCGAAGCTCACCGCCCTCCTCTCACTGCGCGTTGACGAGTCCCGCGGCGAGTGGGGCGAGGAATTTCGGTACGGCCTCCAGGATATTTCGATTCCGGCCAACCGGGACCCTTGCGCTTTTGCGCGCCGCGACACGGCTGACGCTGCGGCGCTCCGACGCCTCCACATGATCGTCGCTGCTCGATCGGAGGAGGTGCGCGAGGCAGGAAGAACGTGATGCCTCAAGCAATGGTAGCGCCACGCCCAGTCTCGCGTGCCCCAGGGAGGGTGCTGTGAACTTCTGTGCTCTACAACTGGGCCCCTACGCCGTCGGGCCTGTCCTACCGTCTTTCCTGTAGTCACCTAGGTGCTTTGATGTACTGTAAGATCCGTAGCCAATCACTGTAGTAAGTTGAGATAGTCGCAATTTCACCACCGCAGGCACCAGAGAAACCCCACAAACCCGCTGTCAACTTGGCCACACTGGGTCGCCTCACCCACCCGCTTTGCTTCTTCTGCGCCATGAGGGCACCCACACGCCACGTCGAGAATCCTTCTGTGTACCTTCAGGCAATTTTCACAAGAGATCCCGTCGTGTTCGCCGCCACGATCTGCGTGGGCGCTCTCAGCTATCCCGGGGCTCTGCCGCTGACCCCTACTTCTCACCCTGGCCCTCCGTTTTGGTTGCCTCTCGCCGTTGGTTGTTTTTGGTAATCGGACTGTCCGACTCTGACACTCAGCAGAATCAGCACCTACAGTTGATGTCCTTTTTTCTCGCTCTTCTGTTTGCGGTCAGCAAGTGCACGTTGCCACCAGTGGCGTCAACGACATATATGCATTTACATCCCATCCCTCTATTTGAAAAATTGCGCGACTGTACTCCACGGTAGCGACGAGCGCGAGATCATTTTTACAATGAGGGGGACCGGCATTACCTGACGCAAACATATCATATTTGTTGTTCGCCTTCTCCTTGGGGCTATTATATATATTTTCTGGGGGCGCCCAGAACAGTCCTATCCATCTATAGCTCATCAATTGGAGCCACGTTGGAAGACGGCTCGGAAAATGAACCAATATTCTTTTCAAATCGCGCGTGACAAACCCACTTGAAGGTTGAATATTGAATGTTGACGCGCGAAGGGACCTATGATGCGCACGTCAGGTGTTCAGCCCGGGATCACGACATGACAAGAGCTTTTCTGTTTTAGTAATTTGTCCGACTCGCCAAGGAATCTGACACCTGCGACGACAGAAAAATTCGGAGCAGAGAAGAAACTACGCAGAATGGCGATGATATGGGGTAGAAGGGCTGACGGGGTTGGTCCGAGCTCTGCAATCGGAAAAAGTGGGCGAATTGTGAGTGACATGACGGAGGTATATAACGCCACTGGAAGATGGAAGCAGAGGAGTCAATTGCGATGTGCAAGAGTTGGACAGGTGGAGCAGTGTGGGAACAACGGAAGAGTGAGTGAGGGCCGCCCCCCGAGTTGGGAAACGCAGAATCGCAGACGCTCGGTGCTTTACTTAGTAGCCCTCTCTTCGTATCCAGACTTCCAGGAAAACCTCTTGGCAGTGATGATGATAAAGGTATCGCGATGAGTATCATAACCATCACAGCATTACCCGGACCTAACGAATGAGGGCAGGCATGTACCCTCAGAATGATGGCGGGAAGATACTTTCTTTTCAAAAAAACTAAGAAACAACCTGTCGAAAACACGCTTGGGGGACTAGGGGTGCAATCATGGATAATACCACACAAATGGTGACGGCTTTGTGGTCGAAGGATGGGTTGAAGGCCAATGGTCTGTGGACGGAGGTCTGAACGAGCGGAGTGTTGTATGTGGAGGGAATGACACGATGTATGCTTATAAGAATTGACCGCCCACAGGAAGGTGAGCGAAGAGGGCCTATCGAAGTCAGTAGGTGTCGCGGGGGCGAGGCCAGGCCAGGTAACGAAAAGTGAAAAGCTGGGAACTGCGGTTGCCCGATAACCTTTCTCAGCGGCCTTCCTTCAGAAGTCGCGGGGTCCAGTCTTTCGGAGAATACGACTGGGGACGAGGGGGGGGGGGGGGGGGGGGGGGGGGGGGGGGAAACCAGCAGAAAACCAGAGTAAACGAGGATCATCTACAAGTTCATCTTAGAAGAACTTGAAGATGATCCTCATTTACTATTGACTTGATGCACTGCGGGAGTTACTGTAACTTTGATGGTGGAGTACAGTGACGGTGAAGTCGTCGCAATGAGGATTATGGCGAGTAGTCTGTTTTGGCTTTTGTTCGAAAAAAAAGAAACAGTCTTCCAATAGAACAGACACTCGCGGCTCATTGGCCTCCGGACCACGTGTTCACCACCGTGACGTTCACCAAACCACAGCTCCCGAGTCTACCCAACTTCTGCCAGCGTGCCGCTCGTCAACACGACTTTCCTGGCCCATTCTGACCAATCTAGTGCTGAGGGACAGCCTCATACGTGATACGTCTCATTGTCACGTCGTTGTGTCGTATGCTAGGTTCGCTGCACTAATACTTTTGTTATCGTCTAACCATACGGCTAGCAGCATGACCATTTACCTCCCTTTCGAGATTCTAACTGCCATTTTCGAGGAGATCGACGATGTCCGGGACATATGGCATATCCGAACCGTCAGCCGCACTTTGTTCGCTGCCGCTACGCCCTTTGCGTTCCGCATCCTTTCCGTGATCACCACCAAAGGGAGCGCCCAAAATCTAGGACGGCTCTTCGATGTCCCGGATATCGCGGGCCATGTCAGGGAGGTCACTTTTCACGACACGGATACCGATAGGAAGGGGAGGGCCCTAAAGTATGGTGCGTCCTCTCTCCCCTCGCCCCATGATTTATATCACGACTTGTCTCCGTGCACCTGCGGCGGTTCACGTCAGTCAGATCTAGCGCCGTACACGAATTAGCCAGCTCGTTTTCTCGCTTTCACCAGTTGCCCCGGCTCGAGACGATCAACTTGACGTTTTACCCAGGCTATGGGAACCGACTAGACGGGGGTAGCCTCGCACTACAGTCATCCGTCCTCGGCGCTCTCGCCTCCAGCTCCAGCGTCCGTGCGCCCAAGCTGATGTCCCTTTCCCTCCACAACCTGCATATTTGGGACCTTTCCCCCCTCGAATCACCCTCATTCCAGACCGTCCTGACGACCCTGCGGCGCTTCCAGCTGTCCGTGCTCTTCTTCGACGGCACTCCGGACTCAGACACGGACTTTGAGCGCTGGTGCAACTTCTGTACCCTCTGCCCCCGAATGATCCTCGCCCCAATGCAGCACTCCCTCACGGAACTCACCTTCCACAGCGACGCAAATGTTGGCGCCTTGTCCGGGCTGTCCTTCGCCGGGCTGCATTTTCCGCGCCTCTGCGCGCTCTCCCTGCGCATGGTCATCTTCGAACCATCCGTCGGCGCAAAGCAATTTATCCTGCGGCACGCCACCACCCTCGCGCGGGTCGAGCTCCTCGTGTGCAAGCTGCCCGTAGACCCCGACATATTCCTCTCCCCATCCCCCACTGCTCACGCCAGGGACGAGTCGGGCTCCGAACCCGACAGCTGGGAACGCATCTGGGACCGCTTCGCAGCGGGGCTTACCGCCCTTGTCGCACTGAACGTCGACGAGCGCCGCAGCGATCGCTGGGGTCGCACCAACTCGGAGTTCCGGTACGTCCGCCCTGACCTCGAGAGGATGACCTACCGGGAGACGTACACTTTCAAACATCGCAACGTGGCTGACGTTGAGGCTCTTCGATGTTTCCACTCGACTGTTACTACTCGATCGGAGGAGGCGCGCGGGGAATCCTGAGAGGCGCCTGACATCACAGTGCGGTAACGGTGGTGACCCAGTCTCGTCTACCCCAGGGCAGGCGCGCAGTGCCGTGCCTTGAGGCTGTGTGCTCGGCGACTGAGCGCCAACATCTGGCCTGTCCAGCCGTCTCTCGTGCAATCGCGCGCCTTGCTTTACTGTACGATCCGTAGCAGATCCCTACAATCAGTTAAATTGGTTGCAATATCACCCACAGGCACACAGGCATCAGGCAAACCCCCATAAACCCGCTGCCAGCCTGGCCGCGCTGGGTGGGTTGCCGCACGCACCCTCTTTCTCTTCTCCGCCATGAGGCAGGAACCCGCCCCACACGCCACGTCGAGAATCCCTTCAGGCAAATTGCACAAGAGATCCCATTGTATTCACCGCCACGATCTGCGTGGATGCTCTCGGCTATCGCGGGACTCTGTCGCCGACCCCTACTTCTTACGCGGGCTCTCCGTTTTGGCTGCCTCTCGCCGTTGATTGTTTTTGTAATCGGACTATCCGGCACTCAACACCTGCTGTCGATGTACTTTTTCTCGCTCTTCTGTTTGCAGTCAACAAGCGCAGGTTGCCTGTCCAGTGGTACTAACGACATACATGTATTTACATCCCATCCTTCTATTTCAAAAATTGCACCACTATACTGTACCAACGAACGCGAAATGGTTTTTACAGTGAAGGCGATCTGAAAGGCAAAAAATCATATTTGCTGCTTGCCTTCTCCTTGGGGTAATTACTCGGCCACGGTAGTGCCAGCTGGCCACGATCATGGAAAGGTCAGACCAAGGTCCAGATCGCACTTTGCCGACTTCTCCTTACCGACCGATCCAGTCTTTCCGAGACTCGTTCCTTTTCGGCCGACGTAGGTTTATACATTCAGCGACGAGCATATCATCTCAGTCAGTCCGGTCATCGGTGCGTCGGTACCGCTTTTGGAGGTCAATCTGGCTGATATGGCGCTGGAGTCCAGGGTAGGTTGCCGAACGCGTGCGAGAGTCCGTGGATTTTCGGTTTTCGGCCTCGTGTCCGCCACGAGGTGAAGAAAATACAAGTCATGCGAACGCGTATTGGTGGTGTCTTTTTTTCTTCTTTCTTCCTTCGCTATGTCCTCACAGAAGTTCCGTGCCTTTCGATTCGCCAGGCAGTCGCTCATGGATCTTCGTCCGGGGCTGGAGGGGGTCAGTGAAGATGCCACAGCGGGCGAGGAGTAGGTCCAAAGATTTTCTATGCTCCTAGTGCGTACCGATCGCCCATGTTTTCTTCGCTGATGTGGACTGATCTTTGAATAGGAATTGGTTTATTCTTTGGGGGCCGACACTGGCCAGAACGTTGCTATTGATCTCGAAATCTCAAAGTTCTTGGGGGAGGTGCGCTACCATATCTTTCACCACGCTTCCGCGGCTTGGCTCGACCACTCGCCCCGTGTCGTTGCTGGGATGGAGGAACAGCTTCGCCAGCAGGCTGTAGGGGCTCTGTCGACTCGAGCCCCAACCTCTTTGCCTCAGTCGGCACTGCGTTCTTTGGAGCCATCTCTTGCTGCTTTGTTGTCTACCCCAAACTCCTCAGCATTGCGTTCGGCGGCGCTCGCCACGTCCCCTTCAGACCCACAACCCGCTCGCCAGGCGGCATCGCCTGTGGTTCGTGCTCCCTCTTCGTTTTCGTTCTTGCACTGATGTTCCCGCCCCACTCTAGGAGCCTCTTCCTTCACGACGGGCCAGTTTTAAGCGTGGTCGCTCTCCTGAACTTATGAACGTCAGCTCGATTGATGGTTACACCCGGGTTCATTGCCATTGTTCCTTCTGGCGCTTCTCGGCTAACACTTTGGCAGTGTGACTCTTGCATTCAAAGCAAGGTCAAGTGTGCACCCCTCGTTGGCTCCTCACCGCCGTACCCTTGTGCACGTTGCGTTAATGCTCAACGTGACTGCGTCCGTTCTTCGACTACGCGCCGTAGGCGCAAACGTAGTGCAGTGAAACCGCTCAGCGCTACGCCGACCCTCGAGGGTCCTTCCGCCGCCACGTTGCTCGGCGAGTATGGCGAACTGTCCGGGGTGGACCTTGTGTCAACTATTGTCTATTGGCGCACCGAGCTCTCGCGCTCGATCGTCCATGCGCAAGGGGTTGGACGAGCAGATTGAGTTTGCACGTCGTCAGTTCGCCGCCGCTCTCGGGAACATTGCTGTGCCCGACTCTTCCTCCGGTGGACCCCGGGTGAAGCGTGCGAGGACACGCGCATGTTCGAAGGGCAACGAGAGAGTGGTCGATGTTGATGAGCTCGAGGAGGGTGCGGATGGTACCGGGGAAGAAGAGTGGGGCGGCCTGACCGAGAACTTCGGCGATGAGTAGGCCGCTCCAGCGATAAATTCGCTAGAACTTGCTGTCTAGCTCTGAGTACTGCATGTCTTCGTGTGATATTGGGGTAATGTATGATCGGGATGCCGTGGGAAAGTCTTGGCTGCCAGCACACATTTGGAAACTGAGAACTCCCACGCTCATGCGTTGTTCAGGTGAACCCGTGAACTATACGACTGACTCCGCGCCTAAATTTTTACAGTGTTTGAATTGTTAATCACCTAGCTGGTAGTACAGTAAGCACTTGGCATTACGCCTTGCATTACGCTCGCCGCTCTTCTTTGGTCGACTAATACATTTGTTATAGTGTAACTAACCGGCCAGCAGTATGACCATATACCTCCCTTTCGAGATTCTAACTGCCATCTTTGAGGAGGTTGACGATGTCCGCGACATTTGGCACATCCGAACCGCCAACCGCACTTTCTGCGCTGCCGCCACCCCCATCGCATTCCGCATCCTTTCCGTGATTACCACCAAAGGAAGCGCCCAAAATCTAGGACAGCTCTTTGATATCCCGGATGTTGCGGGCCATGTCAGGGAGGTCACTTTTCACGACACGGATACCGATAGGAAGGGGAGGGCCCTAAAGTATGGTGCGTCCTCTTCCTTCTCACCCCATAATTTAAATCACGACTTGTCTCCGTGCACCTGCGGTGGCGGGTCACGTCAGTCAGATCTAGCGCCGTACACGAATTGGCCAGCTCGTTTTCTCGCTTTCACCAGTTGCCCCGACTCGAGACGATCAACTTGACGTTTTACCCAAGCTATGGAAACCGGCTAGACGGGGGTGGCCTCGCACTCCAGTCATCCGTCCTCGGCGCTCTCGCCTCCAGCTTCAGCGTCCGTGCGCCCAAGCTGATGTCCCTTTCCCTGCACAACCTGCGCGCTTCGGATCTTCCCCCCCTCGAATCTCCCTCATTCCAGACTGTCCTGACGACCCTGCGGCGCTTTCAGCTGTCCGTGCTCTTCGACGGCTTTGAGCGCTGGTGCAACTTCTGGGGTACCCTCTGCCCCCGAATGATCCTCGCCCCAATGCAGCACTCCCTCACGGAACTCACCCTCCACAGCGACGCAAACGTTGGCGCCTTTTCCGGGTTGTCCTTCGCCGGGCTGCACTTTCCGCGCCTCTGCGCGCTCTCCCTGCGCATGGTCATCTTCGATCCATCTGTCGGCGCAAAGCAATTCATCCTACGGCATGCCACCACCCTCGTGCGACTCGAACTCCTCGTGTGCAAGCTGCCCGTCGACCCGGACATGTTCCTCACCCCACCCCCCACTGCCCACGCCAGGGACGAGTCAGGCTACTGCCGGTGGGAACACATCTGGGACCGCTTCGCAGCGGAGCTTACCGCCCTCGTCACAATGCACGTCGACGAGCGCCGTAGCGATCGCTGGGGTCGCACCAACTCGGAGTTCCGGTACGTCCGCCCTGACCTCGAGAAGATGACCTACCGGGAGACGTACACTCTCGCACATCGCAACGCGGCTGATGCTGCGGCGCTTCGACGTTTCCACTTGACTGTTGCTACTCGATCGAAGGAGGCGCGCGGGGAGTCCTGAGAGGCGCCTGACGTCGCAGTGCGGCAACGGTGGTGACCCAGCGTCGTATACCCCAGGGCAGGCGCGCTGTGCTGTGCCTTGAGGTTTTGTGCTCTGCGACCGAGCGCCTACATCGGGGCCTGTCCCGCCCGTCTCTCGTGTAGTCGCCAAAGCGCGCCTTGCTTTACTGTACGATCGATAGCAGATCCCATACAGTGTCTTGAATTGGTCGCAATGTCACCCACTGGGACTGCAGGCATCAGACAAACCCCACAAACCCGCTGTCAGCCCGACCCCGCTGGGTGGGTCGTCTCACGCACCCTCTTTCTCTTCTTCTGCTCCATGAGGCAAGGCACCCCGCCCCACACGCCACATCGAGAACACTTCTGTGTGCCTTTCAAGCAAATTGCACAAGAGACCCACCCCATTGTGCCCGTCGCCACCGTCTGGCCGGCGCTCTCAGCTGTCGCTGCGCTTTGCCCGTTGACACCTGCTTCTCGCGCAGGCACCTCTGTTTTGGTTGTCTCTCGCCGTTGGTTTGCCCTTGGAACTGTAAACGGACGACCCTGCCCGACACCGGCGCCAGAAGCACCCGCCACATTTCTGTCCAAATATCAAAGTCAACAAGCGCACGTAGCCACTGGAGCGGCACCGAAGATGGCGTATGTATCGTCCCATTTCACAACTTCACGTGCCACCCTAGGGAGCGCAATTACCAAAAGACAGATATATGTTGCTCACATTATTTTGTTTTTTTTCTCGTACAGTACTGTGCTAAAGTACGGTATATGGCAATCGATAGTACCAGTAGGCGCCAACGGGTGCAATTGTCCTGTCAGTCATGCGTCAGGGTTCCGTTTAGAGCTTCCTGGCAGTCTGAATCGTCCTGCCAGTGTAAGTCGGACCACGACGCCCCTTATGTAACTCCTGCGGACTAGTATTTCTTGCGTCCCCTCTTCGTTGGCACATCACGCCTTCAGCTAGCGCTGTCATGGTTGCGGTGCCGTGTACAATGCAAGTACTGTACAGTAATTCGACATGCCTTCTTCAGTGCCGTGTCCACTGTCCAAGCAATCAACGGATCCGGATGGGGGGTGATAAGGTGGACCGGCGTTCTCGGGGCGCTAGCGACCAAGGCTAGCGAACAGGAAGAAGAGACATGATGGCTGCCACTGATGGTCGTGGCTGAAAACTGCTATGTCGCACGTCCCACAGCGAGCATTGCTCACCGTACATCAAAAGTTGAGAACATCGTGCGTGCTTGTTGGTAGCTGCGCGCTACGCGTTTATTGCCTACGCCCAAGGAAATCACGCAGCCCGCTTGATTGTCATGGTCGTCGATGTGTGCTATTCTGGACAGCGTCTCCTGCGGCGTTAATCGTGCACGATACGTATGGACCAACAAGGCGCAAACCTATGTATATCGGATTACTGTGATTGACATCGTCCAGGCGAGGTCGCCGTACCATTCCAACGTCAGCGCTTGATACACACGATACGAGTCAACACGGGTTCACTCGCGAGTCATCGATCGCAGTACCCTCTCGCTCCTGGTAGATCTGGGAGACCCGACTTCTCATACGTAATTTTAGGAATTATGTTTCTCCCCCCGCTCTCTGTGTTTTCTTTTTGTCTTTCTTTTTTTTTTTTTTTCGGATTTTGTATTTGCCAAAATGTTTATCCTATTTATCACGCATTCGAGATCGTGCTCCAGCTCGAGTGCTACATGTCCACATCGTCGCCAGGGTGTCCGGGTTTCATGTGCTTCTTGAAGATGTCAAATTCCAACCATTCCCTGACTCGACTGGCCCAAGCGATCTATTGTATCGATCGACGCCTGCCAATGAGTGATGCGAGCCTCCTTCCTCTTCCCTTCTTATCATAGATGCCGGGAGAAACGAAGCAAAGTTATATCTTCCCTCTTTTGGCCAGACCGAATAAGTGGATATCGCTCTCTGGACGGACGGCACTCGGATAGATGAATTGCCGACAAACCGGGACTAGAAGAGACAGTGGGGCCGTGAGGTCAACAATGGAACCACCGGGAGCTGTGCAGTTGGTAAGACCGCGAGAGCCGCAACTGTTTCCCGAGGATCTTACGACGAAAAAGAAACAAAGGAGAGGACGACAGGAACAGTACAGTACAGTAATTAGATGACGCGTTCGGCGGACCCGGTTTGGGCGAAACATCCGAGATCCGAGTTTTCCTAAATCGGTAAGCATGTCTCCTAATCAGGTAAGCTCGCACCAGAGTCAGTAGCGCTCAATTTGACTTTCCGGATGTCCTACTGTATCGGTCCATCGAGCGTTATCGATCGACCCTTTGCAAACGCATATGGGTAAACATATAGTCAATAAAAAAAAACGCGGGAGTTGCTGCTGCGCCGTAGACGCCCAGCTGGTGTTGCACTACAGTACCCTACACGTGTCGGGTGAGGGTTGAACGCAACTTGCTTGGAGACAACTGAAACTGCCACGAGGCCTAACTCCGGTCGCCACTAGGCGCGTCGTCGGATTTGATTAGCCCATCTGCAATGGGCCCACGTAATGCTCCGTGACGTCGACAGGAACGCAGGTCAGGCGTGGGGGGAGTCATGTGCTTCCTGGCTGGTCTACAATGGATCAGCATTGTGCCAAGCGATAAGTGGAGCGGACGGAACCTTTGGGCGAGTATGCAGTCACGCGCCATGGTGTGGCGCTTCGGCCTGAACGGTGCTAATCGCGGTTGCAATGCACAGCCTGAAGAAGGGATGAAGGAAGCGACGCCAGCGCGCCGGGCTGCTCATAGAGCATTATGGGATTCGGGATTCTGGAGGGTGCGGTTCGGAACATATTGTTTCTACAATATTCGCGTCATAATTAAATATTTAATCCCACTACCTTCGCAGTGGGAAGCCAGAGTGGCAGAGTGCCCGCTCGGATGGGCTTGCCGCATAGGTGCTCTAGTTGCCCCGGACGTGGACGCCTCGTGACGCACACGGACGCCCGCTGTTTTCGGAACTGCAGGAGCGAGCGAGTTTGAATTTAGAGTTGTAGCAAGGTGGACGCGTGAAGAAGAAAAAAAAAATACGTCGTGAAAAGAGACCACCCGGATTTGTGGCGTCGACAGGGGCACACTGGGCCCCAAATTGAGCTTGGAGGTGGACAATAATAAAAAATCATTCGGAACAGCGGAGCGCTTGTCGACCCTCGGTGGTGGCTGAGCGCTGAGGGACGGTGGCGGTATATTGCAAAAGGCCAGACTGTTGGTGACAGATTCTCGTCAACCAGTTGACATCAGCAGATCGGGTGAATGAAGCACAAATCAAGAACGTCTGCGATGAGAACAGCTTGGAACGGGACCGGGAGGAGGTCGAATCGAGTGCGACAGAAGTGAGAGAACTATCCAGCCTATGGAGCAGCATCATCGTATCGTGGTGGGCCTTCCATTGTTCTTGAAAGGTTATGTAAGCAAATACGAACGGAACGGAAGCGATGATTATTGCAATACCTGATATTTAGACGGAACATAAGCCCGAGTCACCGGGGGTTGGATGGGAAAAGCAATACAGCGGAGCGCAAGTTGCAAGGACGACGGTATGATGCTGAGGATTGAAAAGTAGGATTGGTCGTCAGGTACAACACGAGGATCGAGATTGGGTCGAGCCAAACAGACACCCGGATCGCTCGCCCTGCCTGGCTACGCCACACCGTCCCACCTGATCGCAAGGTGTTTATAAGCACTGGCAGACCCGAACACGTTCTTTTATTTCCCTCCTCCTCCTTCCCTTCCCATGGATCACTACTCCTCTCTCTTCACCATGGGTCTGCTCTCTGAGCGTGGTTCTCCCGTCTCCTCCCCGGCGAAGTCCAACTTTTTCTCCAAGTTTCGCAAGTCCTCTCTTCCGACCAAGGCTCTTTCGAAACCCTCGGAGATGCATTCGCGAGGAGATGGCCATTTCTATCTTAACAACGCACCACCTCCCCAGTTCACCAACCCATTCGGGGATTCGCCAGAGGCGACGAATGAGCTTCGTTCTTTTCTTTCTCTCGATCTTGCCGCGGACCGCACCGCACGGCGTTCGAGCAAATTTTTGTCGCCTCTTGACACGAGTGCACCCCCAGCATATTCAGCAAACGTTTCTCCGTACGTATCCAACGCAACGACTACCCATTCACACGATATATATCTAACTTGCATTGGCAGACACCAACACGTCCCGGACATGGCTCCCCTATCCGCACCACGGCGCCCCTCACGCGACTCTCTTCGAACACTTCCTTCTCCAGGACCTGCACCATCATCCTCTTTGCCAGATATCCCGTCTGAGCGTGAATACGCTCGTAATCTCCCTCCCATAATTATCCCGGACCCGTCTCTCTTTCCACTTGTATCCTTGTCTTCGTCACCCGGAGGCGGCTTTCTGAGGTTTCCCCAGCCTCCTCATTCTGCCCCTCCAACGACGTACGCTCCTTCGTCTGATAGTCCTTCCTTCGTATCATCCCCATCACCGACCCTATCGCCTTCCTCTCCGTTCACCTCTCGTCGGGCTCAACAACACGCATCGTTCATCTCTCTCTCGTCAAATGCCACCTCAGTTCGCACCGCCCGGAGGCGTCACGCGGCGCGCTCCAATGCTCTTGCCTGCCTTGAAGGGCTCTCCCGCGCCCCCGGACGCATCCCCCGAAACACGCGCCAGAATTTCATGAGCATGAGTGATGACGAAGACGAAGAGGCTATGAATGACACTGATGTTGGCAAGGATGCAGATGTGGAAGACGAGAGCGATGCGCTCGCGACGGTACCACCAGTGCCGTCACCACTGCTACGATCAGCTCGCACGAGAGTGTCGTCGTTCGTATTGCCTGCTTCGTTGCCTGGTGGATACTTGGCGACCGATCGTTCCCCGATTGATGAAGAGGAAGATTGCGTTTTGCCTCCAGCTGCGATTTCCGCGCTGAAGCAAACAAGCCCGTCGAAACTTCAGTCGCGGTCGCGTCGCAGTACATTGGAGTCGTGGTTTCCTCTCGCAAACTTCATCGATCTCAAAGATGAAGATTTATCCAACTGGCGTGGTGTCGTCGAGATCTTGAATGGTCTTTAATAAGTCCTCACCCATCGCCTTCTGTCCTCCTTTTTCGTACTCTATTATCATTTATATCATTATGTTGTGCTGATCCTTCGCTACTACGCTTTTACTAAGCAAGCGGCTCCTTACCCTCCACATCTCGATACCCATTTTGGCAGAACTCCCGTTACTGTGCATCCAACCATCCAACTCCTGCAATTTGTTTTGCTTCTATTTATCCATCTACCCATCGTTGCAACTCCACTCGCCCGTTTGTCTTACCTCTCACACTCGTTTCAGGACTTTTTCGTTGTTTCTATACACGATGCTCCTGATATCTGTCCTCTACTGGACCCTGCGCTTAATGCTGTACACTATTTTTTTTAGCCTTGTGTTACCACCGCCGCTCGTTGTTTCACTTTACCTCTCCCACGTTCGCTCCTACTCTGTGCACATCCACGTCCATTCGATCATTTGTGTACATACAGTACCCCGCCGCCGTTCCTTACAGGCCAACCAAACACTATACAACATGTTGTCATCCACAAGCGCCTTGGCTTGCCTGCTCCTGGCAAGCCAAGCCCCGTCCTGTCGCGCACTCCTTAATCACTCGCCGAAGGCGGTCTAGTGCCGCGCCGCGTTCGGTGGCATTAGCGTCTATCTATCCCATCTATGCGCGCGTACGTCTAAGCTCCTCCCTCAGGCGCCGCACCAACCAAAAACTACAATTTTTCTAATAAACCATTTTTAAAACCCGCCCCCTCCTGCCTTTATGGGGATGGAGTCGCGCCATGTCCCTTATAGACGCCCGTACAGCGCCGGCTGTCAACCAGCCCGTCCCGTGCTTCACGGGCCCCCGAGCGAGCTAGCAAGGTCTCATCATCATCATCACTCAAAGTGGCACGACGTGTCGGGTTTTTCTGTATTTGTTGCGGGTTGTGTGTTGATGGGCACCTACATGCCCACATAAACATACATACATGCAACATTTCTCCTGTTAGACGTCGCGTTGCTATGCTTCGCTAAATACCAGGGGAAAGAGTCAGCAGAGAAAAGTTAAGTTGACTTGTTACGCCGCGCTGTCATGCATGTCATGTGCGGGTGTGAGGTGCGGCGGACTCGCTTCGAGTCGGCGGAGCGAAAAAAAAAAACATCGGTGAGAGGAGCGAGCGAACTGAGGACGATCCGTGCGATCACCTCCTCGGCCACCATCCATCCTCTCCCCTCGGGCTTAGCTTCCATCTCGTCTCACCACCTTCTGGCGGGAAGCGAACGAGGTGAGAAACAGGGAAGGACGCCCGTCGGCCCCGCAAGCAAAAGTTGTTCTTGGCGGCACTGGAAGAACAGTGCTTGCTGTCCACGCGCGGCGGCTCCACTTCAACGAGCAAGGGTCAACGGCGTTCTGTCATTCGTACTCTATTGAATTTGCATACATACTTACTATGGCAATTGAGTCAGAGAGTTCCCTTCCTCCCTTCTCAGCCACTAGAAGTGAAAAAATTGCTCTCTCAATCACTGTTGTGGCCTTCCTCCATTCTGCTGATGCTATGGGCCAACGTAAATGGAAGCCCATACGTGAATAAGTGCACCCAACCAAGCCAGAGATGACCTTTATATGCGGACGCAATATACACAAATTCGTTCATGATCAATTTCTCGCGGGAAGGGAAGCGCGCAAGTGGAGGGCCATGCGGGCTGGAACAGCAGCAAGTGAGCTATCGCAACGGCCCACCTCTGTTCATGCGAGAAGGTACGAAGCTTCCATAAAACCTACCTGGACACAGGCTGTAACCGTATGAAGTCCCAAAATCGCAGCACGCTCACAATGTGTAAAGCATTACATACAGAAAATATACACTTGACGTCCTTGCAGAGTTTGGATCAGTTTGATGTCCCTGTGGCGACAGAGGCGCCATCACAGGCGATTGATGAATGAATATAATCGAAAACGCCGATAGCTGCTTCTCGGTTCCTCCAGTCCTGTCTAGAACACGCCACCATTCCTAGCATGCATTGATTACTCGCGTCTGAAACTGCACGACCGCGTGACCGCGTGGGTGAACACGTGCCAATATCATAGCAACACGTGACGCTACCCAGTACATATTGTACAAGCGCGAGTACCAACACACCAGTGAAGTCAGTCGAGTGCGGGGTATAAATATATGTGTAAATGAAGGGAATGCGAAGAAAAAGAGAAAGCAGCGCGCCAAAATTTGCCGCGCGCTACTTCCGGTTCCGGCCCCACAGACTTCCGCGCCACGCCGTCTGCTGCGTCGGTTGGGGTTGTGGTGGTGGGGGTGGGGTCGCCCCAGTCGAAAAGGCCATCGAGTAGCCGCGCTGGTTCCTCGGTTGCGGCGGCCTCGACAACAACAACGACGATGACGACTTGTGCGACAAGCGCGGCGGTGGCGGCTGCGCGCGTCCGGTCGCAGGCATGGGAAAGGTCCGCGGATGCGCGGGCTGCTGCTGCTGCTGCTGGCTCTTGGGCGCGACGGGCCGCGGGCACAACTCGGGCATCGGGATCTTGCTCAGGTGCACGGTAAGGCTCGTCGGCGGCGTGTATGTGTTCGTGGGCGGGTCGTCGAGCTTGATGCGGCGTGGGGCGCGAGGCTCGGCGTCGTAGATGACGTATTGGTGGAGCTCTTCGCGCAGCGCACCTGCGGTCACCTCTGGGGGAAACTACGCGTGAGCGGCGCGGGGAAGCAGGATACAGGGGAGGAACACGGACCGCGTTTGTGGCGCAGGCGCTTCACCTGCTCGACGACCTGCAACACACGGGACACGTCTGCGGGAGAGGCAGAGCGGACGGTGATGAACAGCATCGCGTCGTCCTGCGTGACCATGCCGTGAGGAGACCGCGGACCGACTGCACAGAGACAGACGTACCGCTAGGAGGCTCTCCGCATACTCGCCGTAGTCTTCGATCGAGCCCTCCTCGTTGACCGTAACCTCGTTCGGCTCGTAGCGCATTGCGTGCATCTCTGCGATGCGGTTGACGCCCGTTTTGGGCGCGGGGCGCGGGGGAGGGGTTGGCGGGGCTTCGGGTTGCACGGGAGGCGCGAGGATGACGGGGTCGGCGGGGGTGTTGTTCGCGGCAGCCATGTCTTGAATAGTGAGAAGCGTGGTGAGAAGGGCGATCTCCAGGCCCTTGCGGTCCGCGATGTCGAATCTGCCCAGCGCCGAAGGTTACTCATTGCAACGTGGGACGGCAGCGTTCTTACCTGTTGAGATTGTAGTCCAGGATCTGAACCGTCGCGGTCCTCGATTTCCCAGCGGTATCCTTCCTGATCGCGACGAGGACAGCAGGATCTGGTTTCCGGATGAGATAGCACTCTTCTCGCTTCCACTCAAACACGTGTCTGCATCCAAGGAATTGAGCTACACAGGTCGAGAGACACGCAAAGGGGACCGCCCACTGACTCTTCCCAAGTAAAGCCCCACTTGAAGACTAGCGTTCCGGTCGATTTAAACTCTACGACTTGAGTGGGGTTGTGAAGCTCTATTGTCTTGTGCTTGCTTGACGCGTGTGGAGCTGTCGCAGAGGCGAGCATACTTTGGGACATAGGGTCTAGACATGTACCCCTCGGGTGAATGCCAACGAAGACAGATGGCTGCGCAACGCACCAAATAGATTTATCCGATACGACGTACCCGCTTCCCTCTCCTTGAAGTAATGCACCACTCCTGAAGGAAGGACGAGGTCCTGGACTGCAGGATCGCGTTCATTGGGAACTATATTTAGGGTGAAGAGGTTGCGATCGAGACTCATAGGCGAAGCTGTTGTAGAAGTTCTGAGGTGTTGAGGACTGTTGAGAATAAAGTGCTGCGGGTCGCAGGCGCAGGGCTACTACAGTACTACTAGTAGTAGCACCGCCACTCGTCGCTGCGGGATCATGGCCATGCGGCCGGAACTCGGGTCCAAAAATCCGTTGGGTGTCTCTTTCAACTTGAAGACATTGAGTAGGCAGCAGCTGGCTTTCTTCATCCTCGACGACGAAAATTGTGTTTGCACTACTTTTGCACACTGTATTGCCCGCGGGCTCGGAAGATGTTAAAGCCGATGATATCGATGATATACTATAAGGGAACTCTTGCAGTGGCACTACGTAGGACTCGGACTCCTATTATCCTAAACCTCAAGAATCTGCGACGTGGCTCTGTGCAAATTTCGCTCCACTGGCGCTTGTTATACTATGTTTATGAAGTTTCTGGGTATAACGGCGGAGGAGGTTGAGCGCTAGCTCCACCAACACCCCGAATAGGGACGTGCTCATAAGCATCTTGTTGTACCAGGCGTAACACCCTCCATTGAGCTCCGTTACTTATTATGGCTACGGCCAACCCTCTCAATCAACAGAAGGTCAGGAACATGGACCCGTAGTCCACGCCTGCCAGGCTGGGGCCGCTCAGGTCATCGGGGAACGTGCGTCAGGAATTGGTTCGGACCAGCACGCACCCAGTTCCACAAGGTGCGCCCGGTCAGCAAGGAGAAATTTCGAATGCTTTTGAGGCGGTTGCCTATACGTTCCGAGTCGGGGGGATAGGGTTTCCTCAGAGGCCGTTCGTCCCTTGAAACCCCAAGGGCGGCAAACAACAGGAATTTTTGGACAGCCGGAGATGGTCTCACGAGAGCAAGACGACCATGGCACCAGCACTGCGGCGCATGACTGTCAGTGTCAACTGGCGACGTGGATACTCGTGGTTCTGGTGTATTATACCTGGCACGTCAAAGACAGAATGTGCGAATACTAACTGACTTGAAGCTGATTGATTCTTGGGCTAATACGTACTGCCAACGAGGCACCACACCTTCTCCCTCAATCTTCCGTCCTTCCAATTGACGCTTGCGCCTGGACCCCCCTTTTCCCGTTCATCTTCTCAGCATTATTGATGCAGTCGCCACCAAATCAATTGTCCCCTCACGATCCGTTGATAAATGCGTGTGTTGATTCAGTTGATCCGTAACACTTCCTTCAGCTACTCAGCTCCTGAATGGAAGTAACAGGCCTAGGGTAATTCGTAACCCCGGGCACGAGGGTGATCGTTACCACCCTCGCATCCGAGCCCTCCACCAGGACGAAGCTCAGTACTGTAATTCTCCCACTGGATGTGACAAACCTTCCTTCAGCCCACAGACAGGATCATGCGTTGCATGATGCAAAAAGTCCTGTCAAGCTACTGCCACGCATTGGACCGGCAACTCGAGGATCGCCCTAGGGCTTACGTCCTGAGACCCTGTGGGTCGGCCGATCCAGGGTCCACATAAGTTACATGCGCGCGTCTTTCATACTGTGCCAACAAAGATCAACAGCAGCATAAGATTTACTGTGTTGTGATGTACAGAGTTGCAACAACGCTGCCCGATAATAATACATACATACAAAGAAAATCAAGCCGGAATCTGCTCTTGCGGAAGACCCAAATTCGACCCGACGTCCTTCCACTCCTCCAGCGTCGACTGGAGAACCTGCGTACGCAAACGCACGTCACGCATCGAGTCCTCCCCGAGGAACAGCCAGAGCGGCGGCGGGCCGTGGTTGGCAGCCCGGCCCTCGCCGCGCACGACATCGACGAGTGCGCTCATACCCAGGTCGGGGTCGCCCATCGGGATCTTGGCGTAATTCTGCGCGAACTTGTCCAGCTGGTCACGCAACGCCTCGTAGCCCGCGAGCGGCGTCCCCGAGCGGATCGGGGCGTTGAATTTGGTCGCGAAGGTCCCCGGAACGGCGATCGTCACGCGGATGTTGAAGTGTTCGAGCTCTTTGGAGAGCGTCTCTGCGTATGCTGGAGGCGGAGCGGGAAGGGGGAGTTAGTGCAGGCGCTGAGGAGGCAGGGTATACGTTTACGCACAGTGAAGAGCGGCTTTGGATGCAGAGTAGGATACTAGAGGCGAGAGTGAGAGTCAGGAGCCCGCGCTGAGGTCTGGTGCTTACCAAGGCCCTGGACAGCGCGCGGACAAGTGAGACAAGGGACGAATAGTGCAGAGGAAGGAGTGGCTCACGGCTATCTGGGTTCGGAAAGTGGAGCGACTTCCGATGAAGACGATAGTCCCATCGCGCCGCGCGCGCATGCTCGGAAGGACGGCGTTGGTGACATTGATGGGTCCAACGAAGTTTGTGTTCACGTCATTCATAATTCCTTCGGCGCTACGAACCCGAATGCTGATGTTCACTTCCCACGCGATGGGGGTGATCTTTAAATACAGTACGCACCCGAGTTCCTCGCTGAGGCCGTATGTGATCCTTCCCGCGTTGTTGACAACCACATCGATGCGACCCCATATGGCTAGAGCCTCATCTACGCGTTGTTTTATCTCTACCATTGGTGAGGTGACGTCCAGAGTCAGAAACCTCAGTTTTGTCCCATCGAACTTGGGGTCTTGGCGCAGTTCGTCGAAAGACTTCAACGATCGCGCAGTTGCGATAACGTGATCACCACGAGCGAGAACTGAGCGAGTGAGTGCCAAACCCAGCCCCGTTGACGCACCTGAAGTGAACGGTAGGGCAGACATTGGGACGCCGACAACGTAAGGCACTCACCAGTGATAAACCAAACTCTTGCAGTGTCACTAACCATGGTGTTGTCTGTTGTCTATAAGCAGGACGCGAAGTTTGTTTCAAGTCCCGCCCCCGACCAGAGAGGTTTATATAAATACCCGTAGGCTTTGTCACGACGGGGACCCGGGAGCAGAAGCGTAGAAGTCTTTATGTTTGGGAAAAGGTACTACCGGTAGCACATAGAGTGGTCGGTCCGAGGTCCGCAGCTGAAGTATCCCATGCATGATCTGATTAGTTTCCACTTCGGCGTCCGCCTTCGGAACCCGTCTATTTTACCGGATAACGCTCCTTCGAATAAGTACCATAAACAAGCCGTTGAGATGCCCGCGACGTATGGACAAGTATGCACGACACCGCGAGCTGTGGTAAAGTGCTCGATGACCGGTCCGAGGCGGGAAAGAATCCGCGGGACTTGCCGCGGGAGGAGAATACGAAGAACCTCGGAGAACCAGTATCTGTGGATTACAGTATTTTTGGGGATCACCAGAGGGACTCGTCCTCTCTTGCTCTTTCTACGTACACTCTATAACCTTTTGAGACACAAGAAACTCTGCGGCGTAAGACTACGTCTGAGGACTTGCTGAGGAAGCCGACGAGGGTCACGCGCTCAGTCAGGCATACATCATGATGATATGGATACATGATATAATGCCGCGCCGCATAGTTTAAACGGCGTGATAGTTACGGTAAGAATCAAGGTAAGAATCACGCCTCACGCATGCCAGTGCACATTCAGTTACAGCACCCCCTTGACCCACTCCACCACGTCCGGATATTATGCCATAGCGGGACTTGTGCCATCATTTCTTGGTCTCATGTCCCTACGTTCTGTGCGCCGGAACCGCGCTCAGGTTGCGTCTCCCCAGGCGCTAGTCCCACAACATCGCCCCGAGCGTCTAGGTGTCCTTGTGCTGGTGTACACGCTCGGCCTCCTACGTGCTGCCGTCATGTTGAGCTTCTTCCGTATGATGAAGCCCTCGACCTCAGGCTCTACCTCAAACACATTTTAGCAGCGTCCCCGTCCGCGCAGCCCGCTGGCTCGCAGGTTGCTGTTCCTCTGGTTTTTCTCGGTTGTCTCGAGCCTCCGGTCCGGTCCAGCGCCATGTACTATCTCCGACATCGTCTCTGTTCTCAACCCGCCCTATTCCTTACCCCCGGCGACTTGCATCTGCACCCACCGGACGAGTCCCGCGGCGAGATTACCTTCTCGGCGTGCCTGTAGATCTCGGTAACGGCCTTGCATTTTCTAAATTGGCCTGCGGGGAACACCTGGTGGTTCGGGAACTCCAGGGGTACACTGATACGCGATATATCTGTGCGAAAGCGGGAAGGAGTCGTGACATTCACGTCGCTGAACCCGCTCAGCGGAGCGATGTGATGATAGGACAAAACATGCGTAACGTGACCGTATTAGACTTTAAATCGGGTGCGGCATTGCGTTGGTTAGGTCTGCCGAAAGGCTGATGGATGTGTAGGGCGGACGAAATTGGACGAAATTGATTCCATCCACCTGGCCACGCCCACAACCTCAAACGAATGGAATAAAACGTCACACAAAACGTCATAGTATGTTCAAACGACCATAGCTTCATCCCTTCATACGATTAGACGCCAAATATTGCTCAAAACCAACCCATCTGCTATAGCGCACTAGTAACATCTTAAAGTCGCTCTTACACTTCCGACTCTACACACGGCGCTGACGACGATGGTTAGGTATCCGCAGGGTGAGGCGGCATCAGCTAGTGTACGCTTGCTTCAGGGCCATTTTCTTCAATCCCGCCAAACATATGCAATCTGACACGTTCTCCCTTTGCACACCGTCTATCATAGCAATGACAGATTGGTCTGCGTAGACCATAAGGACCCGAGAAACCTCTAATCTTAGTTGCGAACGAATTGAAACCATACGGAAGTGATAGCTACGTTACGAGACGAGAGGGAATAGACCGTGGAGTCAACAATAGTCAGGGAAATGAAACGAGTGTGGTAAGACCTTTTAAGAAAATGATACTAAATCGGGCCGGATTGACCTGCAGTTGGAGGCTTGGAGCGACGTGATAGTCAACACTTCCAAAATGGGCCTACTGGGATCCAGAGGGTAGAATTGCCCATTGTGTGCTCGGCATCATCACTTACACTCATAATGGGACCTCCGACGATATGAGAAGTTGAAAATAGACCCCATCATTGTATTATAAGCGTATCCTGACTGAGGCAAGCAAGGACTGAGGTGTCGGGAGTATGTTGAGTTTTACACGTGATCAGTTCCCGGGGGTTAGGCTCGCGTCCTCAAACTCGTGAAGTAGCGAGGGTAGCCAAATGGGCCGATTCGGTGGGCCGGTGCAAGTGGTGAGAGGGGGTGCGCGTGGACAGGAATGCTCAAGTCTTCTTCCGCACTAGGCGTGGCGAGACTAGCAGTAATAGCGGGATTCGGAGCAGTCAAATAAGGGTCAGTGTTCGAGGTGAAGGTTGTAAGAGATGCGGGTCGCGGAGAAGTCTAAAGGTGTAGAGGACTGAGAACTGGACTGGAGGAAGAGGAAGGTGGTGATTCGACTCGGCTAAAGTAGATGCGCGGGTCTGACTTTGGCGCTCTTATTACTGTAAGTGGGTGTTTAAGAGTGGGGTTTATGAGGAAGGTACCTGGTCCGGCTCAGGTTCAGGAAGGAATGCGACCCAGACTCATGCTTATGTAATCAGTTGGAACGCAGGGTCATCGATGTTTGAATGCTTTGAAGTGAGGCACCTGTACTAGAGTTGTTGGTATCGCATGTGGTAGACACGGTGTCCGAAAATAAACCCGAGAAGGGGCGGTCCATAGGTTGCACGACGGTGTTCGGATCTGGGGTCAGGAAAGGCGGGATATCGGCCTAAGGACGGGAGTTGAAAGAGTACCTAGTCGCGGAGTGGGCGAACTGTGAACGGAGGTGATCGATGCGGAAGTGTGGGAGAATGAGACGGAGGGCACAGTCGTGACCTAGACAATATGCGCGGTGTGGATAATTGCAGGGGGGGTTATGGAAGCGATAGTGCCCTGCGTCGCAGTCACATTAGTAGTCGTCTCGGGGATGTAGGGAGTCGGAGTCGGGTGCAGAGGGATGGTGGGTTTGGACGCTGCACAGAGGATATGCGGAGGCATGAAATAGAATGGGATCGTGGTCGTTGGTCGACTCATAGAATGCCGTTGGGATAGTAGGGTCCGTGTTTTCGTGAAACGCGACGTAGTTCCTTCGAATACGCACGAGGATCTCTGTAGATATCGATCGGACCTGGGGATCTGCGCCATCCCGCGCCGTATGGACAAGTCCGTTCCACAGGCCGCAAAATTCTTGCTGCAGCTCCGGCGATGTACGCTGCACGTCGATATTGAGTGACAACTCGTCGAGAGTCCTAGACGACACGTTAAACAGCGTATCCCAAGAGTGTTCGGAGTGAAACCGAACGATCTGCCGAGTAGTGAAAATGAGGTTGGCAAGTAGCACATTATTACGGCCGCTTAAATTATATTTGAACAGGAGATCACTTGATATGCCCAGTAGTGCGGTCGCGAGGTCAGACCATCCACCAGACTGCTGCGAACGTACAATGATGACGGCAACAATGCACCTGGCACAGAAGTCAGTACGTGGATCGTTGTCAGCGTTGCCAATGCAACGTATGACGGAGCGTCCAAAATCAACGGATCCTAGTAATCCGTCCCATTCTCCGAAAACACGGCTCAAAGTCCGCCAAGATGCCAGAACTGGTGCCGCGTCGATGGCCTTGGTGCAAACACGGATCCGCCTTTGTTTGACCGACTCTGAAACGAGATCAGATGTCAAGGCACGATGCATCAACGAAACTATAGCCCCCGACAACCCCTCGTCGTCTAATCGAGCAAGGCAGCTCGCGGGATCTTCGATTGCTTTTGAACTGCAAAAGCTGGGAATGCCCGAGATGAACCGTTCGAGTTCTTGGTCTTCATTCAGAGACTTGAATGTCCATATCAAGGCTCGACCATCGAGTTCTTGTGAGCGCGTTTGAGCAGATTCTTCTGCTGCCCTCCTCATTCCCTGGCGACGGCGTCTGCGATAACCAGCCTCCAAGCGACTCCAGGATGTAAGTTCAAAACCACGATACGTGAGCCAGGCCAGAAATCTGTTAGTCGCAAGAGTAGTTAGAGTGATGCGCCAGACCAATGGCGAAAGTGGTGTGTAATATGGGCCGTTACTCCAAAATACGGGCACATACGTGAAACATAAGTATGCCACGGCCAATGACCCTGTCCAAAGAGCCACAAAAGCAAAGACAGTAGCGTGGGTGTTGAAAAGGAGCACAGCAAGTCCCGCAAGGAAGAGGAAAAAGGAGGTGTGATGGAGAGCCCGCAATGCCTCCGCAATGAGGGGAAGGCGGAACTTAACGACCCCTTCATCAAAGAGCTCACGAATTCGCGCTTCCTTGAGTAGAGTGTACCGTGGGTGGGCGGTCGTGAGGTACAAGCGTGCCCACTGCTGCAACATAATAGCAAACAGGGCGCACGTGAGACTGATGACCAGGCTCAAAAACCAGAGCGAGTTGACCCAGACGGCAGACGCTGGCGGAGAAAACGCGGGAGGATCAGGGAGCGTGGTAGGGACGACGATCTGTGACCCATTAGAACTGGCAAGGAGCTGGTAAATATTGGCAAGGTAGAAATTCGATTTGTCCTGAGGGTTCGGCTTGAGGTCCGGGAAGGTTAGTCCAATAGCCGTGGCGACTGTGGCAGAGAACAGCCCAGTCTGTAGTTGTAAGGTGGCGTGCGCGTGTATATCGCAAAAAGAGCACTCACAAAGACGAGGATACTATCAGCATCTGCCTTCCAGCGTTCTGCCATTTCCCTATCC
>JAKELI010000241.1:0-70230 GCA_021525025.1 Lactarius hengduanensis | reverse complement strand
ACAGGGCATGGAAAAGACGGCCTTTGTGCACCCTTGATCCGTTATTGTTAGGATTGTATCGTATCCGTTGGACATGGGGAGTTTCGTAATGAAATCTAGCGCAATCGTTTGGAACGGTAATTGTCGTTCGTCGTGTGGTGATTGGGTAGATCGGTATTTTGGGCCTTCCTGGGAGGTTTTTATTGGCCTGACAAGTCGCGCAGCCGTTTACGAACTCTGTGATATCTCGCTTCATGCGTGGCCACCAATAGTGTTCTTGGATAGCCGTTAGCGTTTTCGTTATGCCTGGGTGTCCGGCCGTTGGGACGTCATGGAACAGCGAGATTCACCCCCCCGTTTAAGGCCAGCATCGTCCACGATGACGAGACGATCGCCGCGAAAAAAAAGAGCATTAGAGTGGCGGAGAATACCGCGAGAAACCAGACCGAGAAGAGCGGGACGATGGGCAGACTGCGCAGCGCGGAGGCGGTCGTCGGAGAGAGGAAACGGCGAGAGCACAGATAAACATAGACGGAGGGAGGACAAGGACGTCGTCGTTGTCCTGGAGATCGGGCAGAGGCGTCGAGAGGGGATGTCGAGAGAGGGCGTCCGCCTGAAAGCAAGGGCCCCGGTCGGTGAACGAGGCGGAGGTCGTAGTCGGCGAGAATGTTGACAAGGCGGGCCACGCGGCGGCTGATACGTTTGCGGGTGGCGATAGTGTAAAAGATTTGCCATGATCAGTGAAAGACCGTAACCGGATGTGCGCACCCAACGAGCAGGTGTCGCCAGTGTTCGAGTCCGCGGACGAGTCCCAAAAATTCGCGATCGTAGACATCAATAATTTCGTTCAGCGTCGTTGAAGGATTGAGAGAAGTATCCGACAAACTTGCGCCTTTCCACGCGAATCGCGTTGCGTTAAGATGGCGCCGAGAGCGAAAGCTGAGGCGTCGGTCTGGAGTTCGTACGGCGCGCCGATGGGTCAGGTTGACGGAGGGCCGGTCTACTCGTGGCGATGTCAAGTAGCGTTGTGAGTGCCAGGGTGCCAATCGGGCGTCCAGATAATGGTACGTCCTTCTTGAGGAGTGCGTTTAGCGGTCTGGCGATGGCAGCGAAGTTCGGGATAAAACGGCCGTTGATAGTTAAGGACTCCGAGAGTACTACGAACTTGTCGTACCGTAGACAGTGTACGCTGGCCAATCGCGCAGTCCGCTGACTTTATCTGCGCCCATTCGTATATAACACCGCGGTTGATCATGTCATGCCGAGGTAGTCGATTTCGTGCACTTCTTCGAATACGCACTTAGCGAGTTTGTAGAAAGTAGCTCTCTCGCTTTAGGATGTCGAGTACGGCGCTAACGATGTCGCGGTGTCGCGCGAGATCGTTCGTTGTGCGATCAAGATATCGTCCTGTAGACGTAGAGTTCCCCCGGGTACTTGTTCAAGAGGATGGCGCAACATCCGATTCATGGCTCGCGAGAATGTTGCCGGAGAGTTTGTTAAGCCGAAGTACATCACGAGAGGTTCGAAGAGGCCTAACGGTGTTTTGAAACGCTGCCTTCCACTGGTCTCCGTCGTTGATGAGTATATTGTTATATCCCCAACGTATGTCGAACTTAGTAAAGAGACTTTTATTGCCTAGAGACGTGAGGATATCGCTGATCAGCGGCAATGGATACTCGTCTCTAACAGTCCACGCGTTTAACGCTTTGTAATCTTGTACGGGCCGGAGCGTGCCGTCCTTTTTCTTGATGAAGAACAGCGGGGATGCATAAGGTGATTTTGATTCACGGATATATCCCTTAGCGAGTTGTTCGGACAGGAAATCGCGGAGGTTGCTTAATTCAGTTATGTTCATGGGATACACTTTGGTGCCTAAGTGACTAGGAGCCCCTTCCTTCAGTTCTATGGCGTGATCATCTAGACGCGACGGCGGGAATCTCTGAGCGGCCGTTTCCGAGAAGACCACCGAGAAGTAGTTGGCGTAATTTCGCAGACACACGTGATGCAAAAAGTCACGTTTTTCGGCCACAACCGAAAGTCCGAATTAAACACAGACTTTTCCGAAAGTTCGGCCACTTAGATAATGTAATATATTTTATGAAATTTATCAACAAATAC
Organism: Lactarius hengduanensis; assembly: GCA_021525025.1. Classification (NCBI taxonomy): domain Eukaryota; kingdom Fungi; phylum Basidiomycota; class Agaricomycetes; order Russulales; family Russulaceae; genus Lactarius; species Lactarius hengduanensis. The sequence continues at coordinate 68,133 of JAKELI010000241.1, read as the reverse complement.
AAACACCCAAAATGAGTACAAGTCGATTGTGTAAGCGGGAACAGAGAAATCTAAGTCGATTATTCGGTGAACATGTGAACACACCAACAGAAATTCTAAGCCGATTTATTGAGTGGGAAGGGAACAATACATTGGTGCGTGTACAGGGTATACTGCATGTAAGGACAATAAATGATGACGACGCAGGCTGTGAGAGAGAGAAAGTGGCAGGGAAACAATCTAAGGTGTGCGCAGGATTTGGGGGGTGTAAAGCATTGCAAGCGGTTGCGCAGGCCTCTGCGGGGCGCGAAACATCGTATAGGAGTCCGTGAATATTGCGAATGCATTTATGTCGAAGTTTTAAGGCCGCGTGCATGTGCGGCGAAGTCGGGAATGGAAACGGAACCCTGCTGGATCAGGTGGTCGCAGGTGGTCGGAAACGGTCGCGCACTCTTCCGCGCGATGCATAACTTCGCATTTACGGCTGTCTAAGTCTGGAACGCGTCTGGTTTGAGTTTCTAAAGTCGCGCGCAAATGCAGCACGCTGGGGAGCTCACTTATGTTCCTCTTTGCACTGGGAGTTGCCCTTGAAGGAACCACATCGTGTTTCTCCACGCACACTGCCGCGGGACTTGTGATCGCTGTTGTTGACTCATAACGTGATCCTAGGTCCCTCGGCGAAGTGAGAAGATCCGTACGATTATGGCGTGGACATGAACAAGTCTGCACTCAAGGCAAGTTGACGAATGCTGCTCTTGCTACACACGTGCAGTTCTTGCGCTGCCACTGGCACACATGTCACTGCGGGACTGGTAAATGCGGTCAGTGGCTCAGAATATCATCGCAAGTGTATATATGCGACGCGGGAGCCTGTGCGAATGTGGTTCACTTGCTAATTGCTAGGGAACGTGTCTAGGGTGAGCAAGAATTGGGGTGTGAATGAAGCGTGCAAGGCATCGCGCATGCCTCTGCGGAACGCGGGCTGTCGTATACGGGTTTGTGGAAATCGCGGACGCGTTGGTGTCAAATGGTTAAAGCCGCGCGCAAGTGCAGCGAGGTTGAGAATGGAAATAGTGGCTACTCGGAGCCCAGGGGAATATGGGTGGTTGAAAGTCGGTCGAAAGTAGTCGCACACGCTTCGGCGTGGCGCAAAACTTCGCAGAAATTGCCGCCTACGTCGATAACGCGTCTGGCTTGAATATCTAAGGCCGCACGAAGATGCGGCATGCTGGGGAACGCGAGGAATGAGCCACCCTGAGCTCAAAAGTCCGAAATCTGAGGGGAGAAGTCTACCATCGGCAGCGTGTTGTGGACTGTTCATCGCTTCTGGGTGCATGATGCCTCATTGAATGTATCAGACGTCATGGACATTGGTAGTGGGGAAAGTACAGGGCCCCCACGCACACGTCCCACCGTGTTCTGTGGTCTGTGGCTTTGACACTATTGTAGCTTACTTAAGTTCATTAGTAATAGTACAAAAACTCATTTAATATTTTCGAGTAAATACAAGATTTGGTCGGACTTTCTGAGTTTCGGATTGGCGGACCCCGAAATTCCCCTCCCACGGGCGTCACGTGTGTCTGCGAAATTACAAGGACTCCGAGAAGTCTTCGTACGCCTCGGGTAGCTCCGTCGTCTTCTTTACGCCTGCGGCCATGGCCATCTTCTGGGCTATCGTCTCGTTAATCGCTTCTCCTCCTTGGCTAATGGTCATCGGTCCTCCGTTGTACGTTCGAGTTGCCCAGTTTATCGATGGCTCACGAGTTTGGAACCAAGGGATACCGAGGATTGCGCGGCACGAGCCGAGGTCAGTAACGAAGAAATCGAAGATGTGTTTGCTGTTGCCATCGATAAGGGTAAGTCGGCATTTCTGTTCCAATGCTCCTGCTGTATTGACCGTTCCATCTGCATTTCGAATGTCGATTTTCTCGGTAGCTTCCATAGTGAAGCCTAAGAGGCGAGCCGCTCCTCGATCGATGAAATTTCCGCTGGCTCCTGAGTCGAGGAGAAGCAAGAGCTTCTGGTTCGTCCCCCGTACATCGGCCGCTATCGTGACTGATTGTTCTTTTACGCTTTGGATAGCGTTGACTGTGAGGTCTTCCTCGTCCCCTCCTGCTTCGAGTAGGAGTGTCGAGATGAGTTCTTGTCTAGCGGTAGAAGACATGTTCAGGACCGCTGTCCGTACGTTATCGTCGGTGAGTGTTGTCGTTGCTGGTGCCGCTGGTATCACCGTCGAGACTGTTGTCGAGGTATTGACTGTATTGACACGCTGTGCGCTAGGTGGTGAATTCCGTTTCTTCGGGCAGTTCATGGAAAGATGTCCCTGGACCATGCAGCGGAAACACCTTCCTTCTTTCTGGCAGCGCAATTTCTCTTCCTCCGTACGCTTCGTCTGCCACGCCGGTTTCGCGGATCCTGTCTGGATGTTGTCGACGTCCATCGGAACAACTTGATCGTTTTGCGGAGGTCGGGGGATTTTTGTTGGCAAGGTTTGTCCAACTTTCTGTTGCGTCGCCTTCCCGGTACTGATATTTGCTATAGCATTGGCAATGGTGAGGTACCTCTGCGATTCTTCGCGTGCTGCCTCGTGCCATTCGGCCATTGTCTTTGGCATTTTCTGTCGTCTGAGGCAACCTATGAGCAGTCCCTTTTTCAACCCTCTCTGGAAGAACACGAGGGTCCCGTTTGCGTCGGGATCCCATTTGGCTGCTGTTGCGAGTCGATCGAAAGACGCGATGTAGGCGTCGACATCTTCTCCTTGCATGACTAGATTCATGAGTTGCTGATGTGCGTGCTGTTCGCTCAATGTATCGGTCCAGGTATCTTTGAATGCCTTCTCGAACGTTGTCCAGAGATCCTCGTCTGTCTCTGCCTTTTTTGGTACGAGCGTTGTGACGCTTATGTCGAGATCTCTGCTGACTCTGTCGGCCCAATCGTCGACCGCGGGTCCGCGGATATAGGTTAGAGCGAGAGCGACCCGACTGTATGGTGAGATCATCATCTTATGGTCTCTGTTAATTCGTTTGTACTGAAGGAATTCTCGCAGGAACTGAACGCTTTTGGCTCTGTCGCCTGTGAATTCTTTCGGAGCAAGTCCTTTCAATGTTCCGTTATCCGGAGTTGTCGCCATCGTCGTGGTGTGAGCGGGTGTAGCGGGAAGGACTAGATATGGAAGTGGTGCGACGGTCGCCGGGAATGCGGCGATCTTAGTGTGCGTATATGCCTTCTTCTTTCCTTTCGTTGATGTATCTGACGAACTATCGTTGTCCCCAGTGACTGGATTATTGCGCCAAACGTGAATATCTGGCGAGGCGGTGTCTGCGAGTTGTAATCCCCACAAGAGCGGATTATCGATGCGATTTGTGTTATGCGTATACCACGAATCTTCGTGCGGGTAGACTTCGTACCACGCGTTCTCGGATTCAAAATATTCGACGTCGATCGCTTGTTTTTGAGCAGCGATGAGACGATATCCTCTGGATGCTTCCCAGAAAGTTCCTACGCCGGCAAGATTATTGATACTAGGCGTGGTCCTGCGTACTACGACGCGTCGTTCGGCGAGATCAGTTGGATCTTGCGAGGGTTCGATGTGCGCTCGATCGGCGGCTTTCTTAGGTGTAAACAATGTCAACGACGTCGATGCCAGGACGCCTCTTAGTTCTTTGGTCTACGCGACGTGCGTAGGGTCGATAGATGGTCTAAACTTGTTTTACGATCCAGCCGGATCGTTCGTGCCGTAGGGCTAAGGGTCGGGAACGTGAGTGACGACGACGATAGGACAAAGGGGTACTTTGCCAGAGAATGGACAGAGACGAGAGGGACGCGTCGCTTCACTCGAGCTGAGCAAAGACTAGCTGGGATTTATCAAAGTTTAGACAAGTCAACTACAGACGATACATCCTCGTACTTATAGTTGTACATACTTGTGGTTTTTCGTGACTATTTTACCATGATATATGAGGCCGCGTAAGCGACGAGACATGCAACGCGTCAGTCCTTCTCAGGCAGATTCTCGGATGCTCTGCTGGCAAGTCACGTGTCATGTGATCGTGACAAGTTGGGAGATGGGGGATGCCCACTCAACTTTGCAACTGTATACGCAGAGTTAGACATGTTTTATAATCAGTCAAAATGGTACTCACTGTGTGCTGCCGAAGGGATCCCGACGCGCTCTCCAGCCTCGGTAGGTAGGGACAAGTCCGCCCTTGTGCCCTCATCCAGTAGCCCATCCTGTTGTGACGGTGCAGGGCCTGTTCCCTGAGCATGGACCCCAGGCGAGATTGGCGAGTCCATCCCAAAGTTGTCTTGAGCCATTGGCGAGGGTGGCGCATCCATACCAAAACTGTCCGTATATTCCACGTCCTGGGCTGTATACGCAGAGTTAGACATGTTTTATAATCAATCAGAATGGTACTCACTGCGCACTGCGGAAGGGATTCCTACACACTCTCTGGCCTCGGTGGGTAGTGCCAAGTCCATCCCAAAGTCGTCTTGAGCTGTTGGTGAGGGTGGCCCATCCATACCAAAATTGCCCCTGGTCTCCCATCTCCTGAAGAGCCTCTGAGTTGGCGACTCCATGGCCTTCTGGCACGTCAGAGGCACTGGAAGGTGGGGCACACTTGCCCCATTCCCAAACTGTATATGCAGAGTCAGAGGTGAGTTGCAATCAGTGAAAATGACGCCTACTGCGTGCTGCCGAGGGGCTCCTGAAGGGCCCTCCTGCCAAAGTAGGCAGGGGTGAATCCATCCCAATGTCATCTGGAGCTGCTGTGGACAGAGACTCGCCCATTCCAAACTCATACTGAGGCTACTGGGGATGGAGACCTACCCGTTCCAAATTCATCCTGAGCTACTGGGGATGGAGACCTGCCCATTCCGAAGTCATCTTGAGCTACTGGAGACGGCGACCCATTCATACCAAAGCTGTGTTTACTTTCTGGGGACGACTCCCCATCCATGCCGTAATCGTCTTGACCTTCGGCAGATGGAGGCGCATCCCCACCAATCCTAACAAAAATCGAAGGTGGAAGGCGAGATTGAGTCATGAAAGTGGAATTGTCTTAGGGTAAATTGTCTATGGCGATCTTGATTACTTATTATGCAAGCAAGAATCCACATTCTGCTGAGTCATAGATGTTTCGGCAGCTCGGCAAGGGCGGCGCCACCCGTCGCTACTACAACCAACAACAACTGTGGCAATTGAACTACTGAACACGTTCTTTTTTTTCACAAACACAATGACATCTCTCCTCTCCATCGCATCAAAAATCGAAGCTGCCGTGGCCACTTACGTCTCAGTCCGAGACGTTACTGACAGGGCAGAATGGAGACGCCATTTTGATGAGGAGAAGGTAAGTACTTGATTTGGGTTTCCATCTGATCTCATCCCCATTTGAGCTAGGCCAAGACAACGAAAGTATTTCGGCAGATCAGGAAAGACAATTCGGAAGAGGCACCAGCGCTACACCCCACTCTGGCAGCGCTTTACATTGTGCTGGCTTCTGATGGTGATCTTGCAGAGATCACCAGGAACCATCCTCACCTTCACAAGCACACGTATTACCAACCTGGGGCTGAGTTCCCCCAGGACATTTCCAATTTATTGCCAAATGAGGACCGCTGGTGGGAGACTCTTGGTGAGTCATTATTCATTGTCTTTCTTTCATTTTCTCAATATCTCCCCGCAGCTGCTAAGTCTCGAAATGCAGCATCGCCCCCTGCTGCCGTCACGCATACCGTGCTGCCTAGGGTGATCCTTCTTCTACCAGAACCACCTGCCGATAATGTGGTAGTGGCAGTGAATAAGTCGCAGGAGGTGAGTAATTCCATTTTTTTCCTTCTTTAATCTTTCTGACTTCCTCCAACAGTCGGCTAGGACTACCCGCAGCCGAAAAAAGAGCAGAAAGGCCACCGACGCTGCTGCCGATTCAAGGAAGCGTAAGCGTGCTTCGCCTCCAGGCGGCAAAACCCAGAAGCGCCACGCAGGGCCCTCACGACTGGACGATCAGCCTGCACGTGAGGATGAGTACGAGTCAGAGGAAGGGCAAGAGCAAGACGACAGCGGCGACTACGACGAGGAAGAGGATGAGATCGAGGACACGGAGGAGGATGAACTTGAGGACGAGGAGGAGGACGAGATCGACGATGAGGACGACGACGATGAGGACGACGATGAGGAAATCGAGGAGCGCAAGTGGTATAAGTTCGAGGTGAGCGCTCATATGTTTCGCCACCTGCAGCTGAAGGAGCCAGAAAACAGTGCGACTGATGCACCCACGCCAGGGTGGACTGCCAGCCAAAGCCGACTGGGCCCTGCATTCGCTGCAAAGCGAAAAAGCTGGCGTGCAGCCTGATGCCCAAGAACTAAGGTGTGACACGGGTACGGGTAACACCGCGGGTTTTTGGTCACGGGTATGTACGGGTACGGGTACGGGTACGGGTTTTTATACCCGCGGGAAACCCGTACCCGTAGCCACGGGTTTACGGGTATGCTTACATAAGCATTACATAAACATTTTGGGTATTTTTTGGGTATATTTCCAGATTTTTCTGGATGTTTACATGATTTTTATCAATTATACTCGGATTTTGATGTTATCCAAGGCCATAATGGCTTCAGATAAGGAATAAATAGTCAATGTAATGATTATTAACATTTTTCAAAATAACTTTCACCCAATTATATTGATTTTATATTGATTTTATACAAAAACCCATATACCCTTAGGGGTTTTTCCATACCCCTGGTACCCCTAAAAACCCGTGGAAACCCGTGGAAACCCGTGTATGTTTTCATACCCCTACCCGTACGGGTACGGTGTTCACGGGTACGGGTACGGGTATGGCAAAAAAAACCCGGGGGTTACCCCTGTCACACCCTAAACACATGTACGAGCACCGCGGGCCAATACAAGCGTGTCAGCAGGATGCACACATTGGCGCCATGGGCCGATACAAGCGTGTCGGCAGAATGCAGGTGCGAGCACCATGTGCCAATATGAGCTCGTCGGCAGCATGGACACATCGGCGCCATGGGCCAATACGAGCTATTTGACAGAATACATGTATGAGCAACGTCGGCCAAGACAAGCTTATCGCTAGGATGCACATATTGATGCCATCGGCCAATACGAGCTTTTCGGCAGAATACTGGCAGGAGCACTGCGGGCCAATACAAGCTCGTCGGCAGGATGCATACATTGACGCCACGGGCCAATACGAGCTTTTCAGAAGAACACATATGTGAGCACTGTGGGCCCATACAGGCTCACCGGCAGGGTGCACATCTTGGCGCCATTGGCCACTACAAGCCTTTTGGCAGAGTACAGACAGAGCACCGTGGGCCAATGCCAGCTCGTCGGCATGATGCACACATCAGCACTGTGGGCCAATACAAGCTTTCCGTCAGAACACACACACACGCAACCTTGGCCATTACAATCTCGTCGGCAGGGTCAGCACGTGCACATTGTGGGCCCAAACAAATGGTTCGGTCGGCAGCTGTCCTACTAATGGCAGCACTGATGTTGTGGGCCCACACCAATTGTTCATCAGGTATTTATACATATGACCTATAGGCCCATACGAGATCGTTCACAACACAACTTCCTGGGCCCATGCGTATGCATACACTATATACCCAGGATGGGCCCACATGGGCTTTGCCGATGCACACGCCAACTTTGCACATGGGCTTTTACGAATGTCTCGTCAATCATTTGCGTCATTATGTGCAGTGACGACGTCTCCCCATCATGTGCATAGAACGATCATGCTTGGATTATGACATGTTTTCTTTCAGTCCCGCTAGCCCGTCGTATTCGGAACGAAACACTCCATGATTAATGGGTAACGATGACGGTAATTACAGATTTGCCTCGTCAAATTGACTGTAAAACACTCTCCATTCAGGTGGAGCTACCTACCACGACCAGAATGTGTGGCGAGCGAAACGTAAATCCCACAGATCATACGATCATGCATCAATGGTGGATTCATATGCACCAGCGGGGTTCGAATACCCCACCACCCTAAGATATAGTGGACGTAATTGACCAGGACCCATCAGTGTGTGTGTGTGCCGACTCTCACATTTAAAGCCCAAATCCCCTTGCTTTCACCCTGTCCACCCTCTGCTCATGACCCGACGTACTCGAACCCGAAACGTGAGTCCTCGAGCCCTCTCCACACCCTGAGACTTACCAAACAAACTAGGCCGCCACTAGCCAACTTGGTATTGTCTCCAGTGGCGAAGAATTTAGCTTGCAAGATGCGGAAGACGTGGGTGATACACCTGACCGATCTACGTCTCCTTCTCCTAGGGATTGTAAGGGGTATGACAAACCCGTGGGGTTCACGGGTAGGGTTGTCACGGGTACGGGTCCGGGTAGCAATTTCCTACCCCTCGAAAACCCGTACCCGTCAACAGGGGTTGTGGCGGGTTTTTCACGCGGTGTTACAAGTTCACGCAGATTTTTCACGCAGATTTGTATGAGTTATGTACAATTACAAGAGGAGGCTGTACACTAGAAGCCGTACATGTACTACATGAGCTAGCTACAAATCATAAGAATGCCGCAGTGCTTGCTGTCTGAGTCGTCGAGTCACGTCGTCATCGTGTTGTGTCGTCGTCGTGGTGTGTCGTCGTCGTTGAGTTGAATTGTCGTGTCGTCGTCGAGCCGTGTCGTCGTCGTGTTGTTGTTGTCGTGTCGTGTCGTGACGCTTTGTTGTCGAGCCTGTCGAGTCGAGTCGCGTCGTCGTTGTTGTCTTACTGTTGTTGCTGTTGTGGCTGTCTTGCCGTCATTGTTGTTGTCGCCTTGTTGCAGTCGCCCCGTTCTGAGTTGCCATGATCGCCTCGCCATCGTCGCTGTTGTAGCGCCACCGTGGTTGGGGTCGCCATAACTGGCCCAGAGTTGACAGGGCCCTGGCGGTAGTCGGCGCGTGCAGTCTAAGCTCGGGGCTGCGTCGGGGAAGTGCACCGTGTCGTTGTTGTCGTTGTAGACTTGTGGTCATTCATTGACATGCACAAAGTTACTGGTGAGGTAAGCAACGAGCGCATTGGGAAAGCACACCATGACACGTGACTTAGCGTCAATTGTTACTTACGGACGACAACGACGGCATCAACTGCAAATTCCCCACCAATGCACTGACAAGTTGGCAACCACATGCGTGAAAATGCAGCCCCAAGTCGTCCAACCACCGCCGGCGTCCCACCAACGCAAGTCCGGTTGCGTCTGCAAAACGCTATGCCGGCGGCACGCCAACAACACCAGCACCAGCAAGAATGGCGAGGCGACAACAATTCAACCACGCCGACGGGGCAGCGTCCGACTCGACCACGGCAGCGACCACGACAGTGGCGAAGACAACGACAACAGCAACGGCATTGCAACATTTGAACGACGACGCCGACGCCGACGACACGATAGGCGATGGGAGGGATGGCAGTGGAGACGACGGGTGGCGAGGATACTAGTAGGCAACTGTATCATAATCGTCACATCGGGTGAAGGCCTTAGGCTACATCTTGAGTTCGAATTCCACGCTGCTCCCAAAGGATTCGCGAATCGTCACGCCGGGTGAAGGCCTTAGGCCGCAACTCATCTTTCGGTGCCTGTGGATGAGATTGCAGACGTTCTCCTTGTTGGAGATCTTCTGATTGATGAAGCTTATGGTATCGCACTTATATTCCTCATTCTGGTGCTGAAATCGTGGAAACGCAGGTGAACCCGTGCGGGTTTGCACACCCACAGTACCCGTCAATACCCGTGCCCAATACCCGGAAAAACCCGTACCCGCGACTTGTGGGTACGGGTTTTTACGGGTACGGGTACGGGTAGCTCCGGTCGACCCCAGGGTTACCCCTTACAATCCCTACCTTCTCCAGCGCTGGCCACTGACGCTCGATCAGTTGTCGCTAAGGTGACCTCTAAGGCAGCCCTCGATGTCACCCATTTTTTCATCGATGTAACTTCCCCCGATCCTAGCAAGGGCGTGCAGAGGGCCTGCAAGATGTGCATGTGAGTACCGCCCCACTGATCGCAACACAACCTCCTAATAAATTGACAGCGAGAAGTACGGTGATGACAAATCGAAGACCTCTAAAAACGTGCCGAACTATCATTACGCAAAAAGCACTGCGAACAACAACCTCCGCCGCCATCTCACCACAAAACACGGTTCGGAGTACGACACAGCGGTTTTGAAGTTCAAATGGAAATACAAACTATCGACCCAATCAGGTGGTGTGTCCATTCCCAAGGACGCCAGTAATGTGCACCTGGAAGTTCCGCCTTTCTCTCCGGCCACCTTCTTAGAGTATCTTGTCCGCTTCATCATCACGGGTGATCATGTGAGTCTCGATCACCTCATATTCCCCTACGCTCTCACATGCCTTTCAGTCGATCTGCATCGTCGAAACACTGGAGTTTCGACAGCTATGTCTGGTCCTTTGCGAGTCACTTGTTGACGCCGACATCCCTGGCCATGATAAGATGAGGGAGGCTATCATCAACCACTGGCGGGGATCGTTCAACGGCTTGAAATCGGATCTTGCTGTAGTCTGAGCGCCTTGTTTTTCACGTCTATAGCTGACTTTCGTCACAATAGAAATCTTGTGGTTGCATCAGTTTCACTGCAGATATCTGGTCAAATGCGAATTTGGCGTTGTTCTTGGCGGTGACCGCACACTGGATCGCCCTCGATAAGTCAAGTGGACGCCTGACACTCAAAGCTGCCCTCATCGGGTTTCATCGTCTCAAGGACAAACATACAGGCATCAACATCGCGAGGACCATCCGCTATCTCCTCGATCGGGCTGGCATTACGCTCAAGGTGTGTGAATCATTTTTAGGATATCTATTCACTCAGCTTACTATTCCTTAGATCGGTCACTTCACACTCGACAATGCCGAAAGCAACGCCGTTGCCATGAAGCATCTGGAACGTCTGCTCGTCAAACGCGACTCGGAGGCGACCATAAAAATTGACTTCCACCATCTAAACAACCGTGTCCAATGCTACGCCCATATTATCAACCTGTGTGCCGCTCGTGTCATCGCGTCTGTCTCCAGACCCAAAGGTTCTGGTTTCGGGAGACGCGGCTTTGAGTTACGACAACTCCGACTATGGCGATGATGACGATGTTGATGATCACGTTGATCACGACAACCTTAAAGATGATGTCGATGACTTAGAATTAGCTGATCGTTTTGACGTTGAAGGCGATATACCACCCGGAGCTTGGTCCACAGGCAGCCAATGGATAGCGGTGGCTTATATAATTGATACTCCAGCCGACGCCCAGATTCTTCTATCGTTCATACTCAGCCGACGTCGGCCGACGTCGGAGACTCCCACATCATTGATAGTCCAGCCGACGCCAGCTGGAGCGGGGGGTCCGCTTTTCGTTTTACAAGCCTACAAGAGTGGATACATAACTCATATTAACAACCCTGAGTGACAAGGAGCACAGAGAATAGGGATAGACAATGGGTGACCGAAGGGCATTGCTAAATGGATGTGAGGTGGATGCGTCGATAGTGTAACTAGTCCATGGGGATTCTGGAGAGTTTGGATGAATGTGTGGTGAGTACTCAGTGTGTCACGAGTGGGAATAAGTTATTGTGATCATTATTTGATTGAGGGTTTTATTCATACAATGTGGAAAAGCTGCAAATATACATGGGTTTGAAGAGATTGACATAAGAATGCATCCAAGCATGGACCTCCCGACTATCTTGAATGGGTAACATGTCCAGCCAATTGATAAACCTCATATCCATATGGATTCAGGTGGCTTATGATTGGGATCATGGATGGACACCCCGACAATATAACTATGTATATATTTCTATCTGTCTGAAGAGATGAACATAAGAATCCATCCAGGCACGGACCTCCCAACCATCTTGAATGGACAACATGTCCAACCAGTTGATACACCTCATATTTACTGGTATCCGTATGGGTTTAGGGGGGCCTATTATTAAACATATGGACGGTCACTCTGTCAGCATAACCATGTGCATATTTCTATCTATCTGACAGAGAACGCATTCAAGCATGTATATCCTGTCCCTCATGCAGGGACTGAATGTCCAGCCAGCTAATATGCTTCAAACAAGGAAATGACATTCAATTCATCATTAAACGATCAAAGTGAGCTGATGTTCACATATATGGGGAACAAATATGTTAGGACAGGTAGATTGATTTAAGTTTGCAATGTTTCAATGGAGCGTCCGTAATCGGAGTAAAGGCCTTCACTGAGCTTCTGGATAGTTCCTCCCATGCATGCATCTGGTATAATGCATATGCTTGGTGCCCTTTAAGTGAACCCTGTGTAGCGACGATCATGAGCTTCTTCCACATCTCTGCCTTGGCATGGAAGTATGCAGGAACCCATTCAGCTTCATTATGGATGCTGTCCTGCTCCTCCAACCATCGTTCAAACTAGTGTTTCGAAGTCCTGTCCTATGGACTGAAAAAAGACCATGGACCCAACTGGACCCAACTGGTGGCAACTGGACTTTCAGTTGCAGTTGCATGTGATTCCAGCATGGTCCAGTTGCAGTCTATCAGCAATTTATTTTATCAACAGACTGCCAAAAGACCGGTTGCAACTGGTCCTTAACAGGACTTTTAGTTGGTGCCCAGGCCCTTCCCGTGTCACGGGTTCGCGGGTTTTGCAGGCACGCAGATCGCCGGACCGGACATGCTGCGACGTGTCAGAGTCGTGTCAGCATGTCACTTACCTAACAACCACCATGGCGCAGTCGTCGACTGGCCCTCAAACTTGAACAAGCTAAGTTTTTCTTTCCTTATCCTTTTACTGACTAACTGCAATGTTCTCTAGGTTTTCAGTCAGGTTCTCACCACCTCGCCGCATGCAGGCCATTCGGTGTGCAAGTTTGACGCCGCGACGCTACAACGGCAACATGGCGCTGTGCGCTAGGACAGCGACACGGGGCGCCATTGAGCTACAACGGCGCCAACAGCGACACAGTGCCGAGCCACTATGACACCGTCGCCGCGCCGCAGCAACACGGCGACAGCGACACGGTGCCAGCACGCTACGACACCATTGTGCGGCACCGTCTCGCTATGACAGCGACACGGCGCCCAGCCACTACGACACCAATGCCGCGCCGCCACGGAACGACAGCGACACGGCATCAGGCCACTGCAACACCGACGCCGCGCCGCAGCAACACGGCGCCAGCACGCTACGACACCGACACATGGCGCCATTTCGCTACGACAGCGACACGGTGCCCAGCCACCGACGCCGCGCTGCAGCAACACGGCGACAGCGACACGGTGCCAGCCAGCACGCTACACCGACGTGCGGCGCCGTCTCGCTATGACAGCGACACAGCGCCCAGCCACCGACGCCGCGCTGCAGCAACACGGCGACACCGACACGGTGCCAGCCAGCACGCTACACCGACACACGGCGCCGTCTCACTATGACAGCGACACAGCGCCCTGCCACTACGACACCGACACCGACACGGCGTCGAGCCACTACAACACCGAACGCCGCGCCGCAGCAACACGGTGCCCGCACGCTACGACACCGATGCTGTGGCACCGTTTTGCTATGACAGCGACACGGTGCCAGCCAGTACGCTACACCGACACGCGGCGCCATCTCGCTATGACAGCGACACGGCGCCCAGCCACGCTGCAGCAACACGGCGCTGCAGCGCTACGATAGAGATAACATAGTTTGTAGAATGTAACTATGTACCTGTAGAAGAAATACAGTACAATATGCTCCTTGATTATGGTTGAAGACCGGTGGTAGACCGGTTGTAGACTGGCTTTAGGCCGGTTGTAGACCGGCTGTAGACCGGTTGTGGAAAGGACCGGTTAAGACCGGTCCACAGACCGCAACCCAACCGACATAGACCGGTCTTACACAGTCCGGTCCGGTTTTCTTGCTGGGCCGAGAAATTGTGGACCGGTTGCGGTTCCGGTCTTACCCAAATTAGGTAAAAAAACCGGACCGGACCGGACTTTAAAACACTAGTTCAAACTGCGCTCTTGCACGCAGCCAGTGAACCCTTTCAACTGTTCAATATGTGAGCACATCAATATAAGGACAAATGAATATGAGAACGTACAGTCATCCATCCATGTTCCATCATCTTCGACAGTGTGACCAAACCCCCATATCCAGGACTTTTGCATGTTACGCTGTCCTACTGGCTCCGATCCAAGGACCAAGGTGGCTACATGGAGGTCTTCTGCACGTAGTTTCGGGAGGTCCTGTATATTCACTGACACCTGTTGGATCTTGCGGTATGCATCCCGTGCCATGCTGTATATGCACGCATGCACATGGAGATTAGTATCGACACTGTGTATCGCATTCCATGCACAGGGTCTTTGTTTGCTGTGAGCGGGTGGGTCAAACTTGAGTGCAGAACAGGGCTGATTTGAATCCAAGGGCAAGCCAGATTCTATGAATGGATTCACTGGCTTGTGCATGGCGTAGCTGTACCTCCTTTCCAGCAAGAGACTTGACACCATTCCTAACACACCATTCCCATCCAAGGGATGAAGGGAGAAGAATCGGAAGATCCTCAGGATTGATGCCATCCATCCCAGATCCATCCAATGCTTGAGGAGTGAGATGAGGGAAAGCATGGCCTGAATGATTGTTATCTGTATCCTCGGGGTCTCCTATATAATCCACATGATCATACTCCTCATAATTCCTCAAAGGCAATATCGGGGAATCATCTGTGAGTTGCTGGTGGAGGAGGAAGGAATCACCTTGATGCCCAAACATGTCAATGAGCTTCTGGAGGCGAGTCCGCTTATTTTCAATGACCTGAGCCTCCTCTGTAGTGATCTTTCGACCATGTGCTCGGAGCTGATATCTGATAGCCAGTCATTACAGGATGTGAGCCAACAATGATATGGTTCATTGAATGGACTTACTGCAACTCCTGAATCTTAATCCCACATGCAATCCAAGATGTTTGCCCATGTGTAGCAATATCTCTACTTTCCTCTGAAATCAGCTGTTGCTGAATTTCTGCACGAGATGGAGCTAAAGATATTCATTAGTATAGGATAGATCATATGTATCAGGTCACAATACCTTTGGATGCTACTGTATCATATATATCCATCAGAGTAGGGTCTTCATGCCGCTTGGACTGGGCATGCTTCTCTGCTTCAAGCCATTGCTTGGTCTTCTGCCCTAAACGTGTATTGAGGGCATCAAACGTCTCAGCACTGAGATCTATACCAGTTTCCATGCGTTTCCACCGCTTCAGAAGTGATGGAACTGACACATGGATTAGTATATTAAAATCAGATGCACAACAGATATGTATGTGACAGACCAATGCGGACCATCTTCTTCCAATTAGAATGATTCATGTGTGCATCCAATACCTCCTGACGATGGGCAAGGGACATCCCACGGATACTCCGTGAGACGTTATTGAGTGGTGCCCACAATGTCTCAATGATCTCCCCATCCACCTGTTTTGCCCCAGGGATATAGCTTGGTGAAAAGCGGGGTAAGCATGAATCTTGGTGACCATGGATGTGAAAGAGGCCTATCCCAGTACGAAGCTGCAAAGAACTGGACAGAGATAACTCTGGGCTCCTTTGCACCCGCTCTTGGAAGTGGACCCCATATTGGCACATAATGTCATACATGACCAATGCGACTGGGATGTCCTTCATGTTGTACGAGAGGGCTTTGCACAGGCTATAGTCCATGTTGATTTGCCTAGCACACAAGCGACATTATATCCACACCTAAGATGTTTTAAACATTAGACATACCTCTCCCCCTTCTGGAAGTCAACTACAGATGTAGGGACGAAGAATCTGTGACAGCAGGCCGTTGCTCCGATGCCTGTAACATCAAGGTGCGAACGACTTGAATTGGCCTGTTCAATGGCCCTGTATGTGTTACATGTGCTGGGCTATGGGGATGTAAGTTACCAGGAACTGTTAATAGTATCTGACATACCTGGGCAATCTCTTTCCCACTATGGAGGTGAGCTTTATATGAATTGGGATTTGCCATGAAGGCCATCCCTGCTGATAGCGGAAGGTCCGCATCTCCAGATCTACACCTCATGTGTTCTGCTGAGAAGTTTCCATCCATGATGAATGTCCGTATGAGCTGATTCCTTTGAGCAATTCATTAATGAGATATTTGACTTGTTCAATGAATGCATACGGGTTGTCGTGGTATCTATCCTTCCAATCATTGGGTAGATTGATGCCTGGCTGTGGACAGGCAGGACAGAATATGGCGATGGATCCGTCATCGGTGGAGTCCCTGACCTGCTGGTGTCCCAGACCGCTTTGCATCCTACTTTTTAAATCTCGCCATTGACGAGATGCCCTCAAGAGTTGCTTGTAGAGATTCTGTATATCTCCGTCAATAAAATTGCTTGCAGTGTTAGGATGGGATTATAACGTACTGGAACACGGTCAGGGAACATCCAGTTTGTGATGCCTTGAAGCTTTGAATAGTACTGTTGTGCAGTTGTCTTGCACTCCAGGTTATCGGCCAAGAAGTCATCCAGAACTGAGAAGGTGAAGGCAGTCTCGATTTGCCTAAATGTTGAAGGGAGTATTCCCGCTTGGAGTAGCTGCTCGTCATTGGGGCCAGCATTGGGGCATACACAGAAAAGCACTTCCATATCAAAGACGCCTGTTTGATTGACGACTGTGAGCAGTGGGTTCCCCAACTTTGCAGTCCGAGTACGTCGTGGGTTTCCTTCAGATGGATCCAACACATCCCCAGCAAAGTCAAACAGTGTGTCAGATATCCCTTGCATGTCTCTTAGGGCATGTGACAGAGGTGGCGGACCTCCCGACGAACGGTCTCGCTCCTTCTCAACAGATATAAGTGATGCAGATGGAGCACGTCGGGACCTTCGCTGACTTGGCTGTGGCTCTTCTGTTGCCAGTGCTTGGACTCCCTAGTTATAGATGAGTATATATGGCAATTCTTATATCTAGTATATTCGTACCTCCACTGTAAGTGGACATGGCTTTCCATCATGTCCAAAACAGAGCTTAAATCCAAGTGATGCCAACGATATTGGTGCAAAGTGTGAACCAGCCCAGCGGGCCATCCGATGGAATGGGGACCGGATGTGGGTTTGAAGGCAACAGTCCTTACAAAAATAATTGCCTCCAATACAATCAGAGCACTTGATCTGCATTGAACTGGTGCACATGGAGCACTTTGGAGCCCTTGTCAAACCCTCCATCTCCAATAACAGGTACAGATATCTGCTTCGGATGTCTATCCATTGACTCATAGGGGTCTACAAATGATCTGAGCCCTGAGGAGGTATTGCGTCACATACATGTGGTTGGGGTCGTGTATCCTCTGATTGAAAGTCTTGGATGTCAGTTTCATATGGTTCTACTAGCTGAATGTCCGATTCATGCATCCCATCGGTTGGGTCCTTAGATGACTGTGCTTCAACGACTGTAGCTTTTTTCTTGGCTTTTTGTGAAGCCTGGCCCGACTGTTTCTGCTTTGAAGAATGGAATGGGACCTCCTTCACAGTTGTTTGCAGTCCCTGCTTAGACTTTGTTGTTTTAGAGACGACCTCAATTACATCTCCCATAGGAATGGTAAAGGTGTTCTTGCGAGGCATTATGAAGACGGGGACAGAGTTAGGAAGATATGGGTAATAGTGAATGAGGTGACATGAATCCTCTCTCTTATTAAATGTATTCAGAACACCTGAGATATTCCATGCATTCTCAAACACCTGGCCATTGTGTAACCAATTCTATATCGGAAGCTGCGAAGTGCAATAGATAACAATGACATGATGTATTCTATGTCACGAAGGATGCTCCGACATCACTATTTCCATAGCCATCTCCGATATGTGAGGCAAATGTTGTCGGTACTGACTATCCTCTGTTTCACCTGTCATTTGTGATACATTTACTTGCTCTGTCTCACATAGTGCGCTTGCCATAAGCTTGATGTCCTTAAGATCCATGCACATCTCCTCTGTCTCAGACATGAGGCCTGCATCCTCCTTGTGATGTCAGATAGTATAGTTTGAATAGTTTAATGTGATTGAATACTTACCATGCCATCATTGGCCGCGACTGTGCTCGCTTGATCAGGAAGTGGTTCCATTGAGTCAGGTTTCAGACTGATGGTCTCAACATTGGTGTCTGATCCATACATTTCATCTTCAGCAAAGGATTCCGTGTCAGAGGATGAGCTGTCAGTCGGATCGGAGAACATGGTGGATGGATGTTTGGAGGATGAGCGGGGAGTCCGCTTATGCTTCCGATGGGAGTCCCAATTCATGCTGTGAGTTGTTCCTGGTTTGGCAATTATGGGTGAAACGTTAGGGAAAGTGCTTGAGGTAGTAGAGGGTACACATTTTCCCTTAAATGTGGATGACTGCATGATGTACAGTGTAGTGTACAGATATTGCATGGTATAAATAGCTCTTGATTGATCTATGAGATGTGGAACACAGTTACACAGACCCCATATTACAGAGTTTCTTAAGAAAATAGATCTCTGCGTCAAGTGATTCATTGAATAGCTATGCAGGATATGTGACCTGCAAGACATTTGACAATGAGCTAGACTAATGATACATGCAAGAAGATCTAACACAGGACATGTGGTTGACCGCACAAGCATATGATACTACTAAACTGCTTAGCTAGGATGTATGCAATCATATATTTGTCTAATATCTAGAATCACTGAGCATATCATCCAGTAACACTTCGCATCAGACTTCCCGAACGGCCACATGACCAACCCACACAGTGTCAGTGAACAACCGACATTGAAATGGGGCCTTGAAACATTGTGTCGCTGTTACATGTCGATTCCAAATCACAGATTGTCTGTGGATGGCCCATATGCCATTGCGCGCATCTGATGCACCGGACTTGACCCATTCCACGTGAATAACCAATCCCATGAACATGCAAAACAAAAAGGAAGTATAAACGAGTGTGAGTGACGTATGCGGTGCCAGTGAGTCCCCGACATTGCATGCAAAGCAGGGTTTTCAGACTAATGAAACTCATAAATGAAACAAGTGTGAGTGAAGTATGCAGTGAGTCCCTGATGCGACGGAACATATGATGATCTCCCACATGCAACACATAGAAGCAGGGACCCCGAATGGTTGCACACATTTCAGTGAATAGACCATGTGGCAATCTGAATGGCGCAAAATGAATGTATATACAGTCAGATGCGATCAATGCCCAACTTATTATGTGGCAATCTCCCACATGCCACGTGTAGATGCGGGAACCCTGAAATGTTGTGCACGTTTCGGTGAATTGCATACGTTTCATGTGCTCATCCAAATGGTGTATCGAATCGTGACATGTCTCATACATTGATTGGGTGGGAGCAAGAACTACGTATGCAGTAATCGATGCCGTAGATGCGGGAACCCCGAACTGTCGTACACGTTTCGGTGAATTGCACACGTTTCATGTGCTAATCCAAATGGTGTATCGAATTACGACACGTCTCATACAATGATTTGGTAGGAGAGAGAACTACGTATGAAGTAATGTGATTGATGCCCGACTTATCATGTAACGATCTCTCACATGCCATATGTAGATGCGGGAACCCTGAAATGTTGTGCACGTTTCGGTGAATTGCATACGTTTCATGTGCTCATCCAAATGGTGTATCGAATCGTGACATGTCTCATACATTGATTGGGTGGGAGCAAGAACTACGTATGCAGTAATCGATGCCGTAGATGCGGGAACCCCGAACTGTCGTACACGTTTCGGTGAATTGCACACGTTTCATGTGCTAATCCAAATGGTGTATCGAATTACGACACGTCTCATACAATGATTTGGTAGGAGAGAGAACTACGTATGAAGTAATGTGATTGATGCCCGACTTATCATGTAACGATCTCTCACATGCCATATGTAGATGCGGGAACCCTGAAATGTTGTGCACGTTTCGGTGAATTGCATACGTTTCATGTGCTCATCCAAATGGTGTATCGAATCGTGACATGTCTCATACATTGATTGGGTGGGAGCAAGAACTACGTATGCAGTAATCGATGCCGTAGATGCGGGAACCCCGAACTGTCGTACACGTTTCGGTGAATTGCACACGTTTCATGTGCTAATCCAAATGGTGTATCGAATTACGAC
This sequence comes from Lactarius hengduanensis, assembly GCA_021525025.1. NCBI lineage: Eukaryota > Fungi > Basidiomycota > Agaricomycetes > Russulales > Russulaceae > Lactarius > Lactarius hengduanensis. The sequence continues at coordinate 47,961 of JAKELI010000241.1, read as the reverse complement.
ACGTCTCATACAATGATTTGGTAGGAGAGAGAACTACGTATGAAGTAATGTGATTGATGCCCGACTTATCATGTAACGATCTCTCACATGCCATATGTAGATGCGGGAACCCCGAAGAACTATTGTGCACGTTTCGGTGAATTGCACACGTTTCATGTGCTAATCCAAATGGTGTATCGAATTGTGACACGTCTCATACAGTGATTTGGTGGGAGTGAGAACTACGTATGCAGTAATGCGATCGATGCCCGACTTATCATGCAACGATCTCTCACATGCCAGACATAGATGCTACACGTAGATGTGGGGACCCCGAACTGTTGCGCACATTTTAGTGAGTGCACCACATGCTAATCCGAATGGTGTATCGAATTGCGACATGTCTCATACATTGATTGGCTGGGAGGGCCCAAGAACATATTTACAGTGATATAACACAGGTGTGTAGTGATCCCCTGATGCGATCGATGCCTGACCCGACTTATCATATGACGATCTCCCACATGCCACACATGGATGCGGGGACCCCTAACACACGTTCCAGTGATACTCGAATCGTGACATGTTGATTGGATGAGGCCTGAGAACGTATTTACAGACATGTACGCTAAACTGCGGGAGCTCCCAAAGACGATCTGGCAGACATACCAGATGGAGTAAGACGTCCGACCGAGACTGCCGGTGCACTTGACACAGCACATCCGCCTGAGGCAGCGCTTCCCCCTGTAATGTAGACACGATTAGGAATTGAATAACTATCAGTAGGAAGGTAATATAATGGCTCACCCAATGTTTGCCGATGGCGCCTTGGGGGCGCACTTGAGTGTGAAGATATGGATCACACATCAGATAGGGTGAGGCCAGACATATGAATTCCGACCGACGACGCCAACCGCATACTCGGGGAAGGGGAGCGATGATTCGATGGGGGAGCCCCGATGCCTGGGATTGACGCAGGGTCGGTACCTTGATTCGATAACAGTTTGCTGACGATGAGGAGAGTGTTGTGTGCGTCCTGGCGTCCATTGACGACCTCGAACAACACTCGGGCGACTGTCTGACTCTGCTCCTGGAGTGCGGATTCCAACGCATCGACCTTACGCTCGAGCTCACTAATGCGGGATTCTCCAACAGCTGCTGCCGCATTCAAGGTGGCCAGCGAGGGTTATGGGCTCGATCAGAGTGTGAGCTCGTCATGGAACTGATAGGACGTACCAGGGGACCCCGTCCGAGCAGAAGACGCAGCTCTGGACTCCATTGCGAGGTGCAACGGGAGAGCCCACAAGGCAGGGGGCTCACACACCTTGTGCTTGAATGCACAGCGCACACAAGCGATTGATCGCTTGTTGGCCTGTGCCACACACATGGCCTCGCCGCTTTTATTGCAAGGGCCACACCGGTCCTAGAATCGACACAAACCATTTATACATCAGATGTAGATAGATATAACGAAAGTACTTACCTTCCCATAGGCAATGATTGCACCAGAGTCGGTGCGCTGACATTGAGTGGGTCTGGGGGGAGACGCCTGCTCCACCTCGACTCGTGGAACGCCGGACATTTGAGTGGACCCCCCGACGGGATCATCCGGCGTGGCTGGGCGTTTCTTTACACGTGTCCTCAGCCCATATGGGGGCTTCGATGGAATGTTCACCAAGGGGTCTGGGTCACTGGCCCGTGTTTTCCCCTTGCCTCGTGTGTTGTGTGTGGGCGGTGGGGGGTCCTGCGGCGGAGGGGCTGAGGGAGGAGGAGGAGGAGGAGGAGGAGGAGGAGGCATCGCTTGCGATGGGATTGCATTGACAGAAGCTGCACAGACGTGTTTGAATGAGTATGAATCAATATGACACCTGTGACGCACGGTGTGAGGGCTGTGGCCAATTGGCGACCTCTCTGAGCCACCACATCTCGCTGGGACGAACATTACTCATATATGAGACAAGATCGACCGACGAAAGATCCGGGTGCCAGTCTGGATGTTCCACCTGAACCTGTTCGCAGAGTGGAGTAATATTTTCACTGTATAGTAGGAACCAGTCGGGGAAGCGGTCCTCCTCGCCAGCCTCCTTCCACTCTATCCCAAGGGCCTGCAGGATCGGGTGAATGCGAGGCATCTTCATGGTGCCAGTATAGGCCAGAAATATTGTATTTATGGAGTTCTGAATAGTATACTATTAGACACGACACACACATCGAGGATATTCAATCGACTCACCAGTTCTGCTTGAACATACACCTCCATGTTGTCCAATTCCCCAGGCGAAGCAGCGACCTCTTCAATATGTTTCATTGCACTGAGGAACTTGGCTGCAATTTTGAGCAGCTTAATCTCGTTCTGAGTCAACTCGGAGGGGGGCTTCCTTGCCATGGCATACAAGTGTGTAGAATGTTGCAAACAGAAACAAGATACACCCTGAAACGTGTTGGGGGCCCCACGTCTGATTCCCGACGTATTCCTGGGAACCCCGAAGTCGGATTTGGAAGCATACCCGATAGATCTGATAATCAGAATCTGAGCCAAATGGAACTTTATCGTAGTTCATATATAATTACACTGAAATAGACTTACAGTGCACTCTACAGATATGTCTGACGTCTCTCACCCATCTCGTTCACAGTCTCGTGCGGAAGCGGGGTCCCCGCCATCGACAGCAGCCATCGCCACAGCCACAGCCTATGGGCCCACCAGTGCAGCAACGCCCAGCATCCGTCAGAGCGTCCGGTGGCTTCGACTTCTTGGCCAAGATTCCTTCGCCTGTTGTCACCATGCAATCCTGCGCCTCGTCCTTCAGATACTCCGAGTGTGTGCACCTTTATTTGTAACATAAATGAGATTTTAACACATGTCCTATAGGAGGAGAGCATGCACAAGAAGAAGCGCTCACCCTCTCCACTTGCAAACTATATGGATCGCATCCCACTCTCGCAAAGGGTTGTGCGCGGTGCATCTGAGGACTATGAACGTGCATCGCGTGTGGCAGAGACAATCTCCGTTGAGAGCCAGTCCACTGAAGTGCCTCCTGCGGGCAATCCGACCCCAGCAGAAGCTTTAGAGGTACGTCGTTTCAACTGTCATTAATACCTCAGCTAACGCACCCGTTCACACATTTAGATGCCAGACACGATGGATATTGATGACACGGGAGGCTCAACTCATCATCTCTTCGGTCCCCTGGAGGTGGACACCCCGAAACGCAAGGTATGTGAATATTATATGTCTGAGATTATTGATTGACTCCTAACACTTAATTAGGACTCCAGGAGCTCTTTCCCTCGCATGTGACCTTCGCGCTCAGCCCCATCAACCCATATATACAAGCACGCTATGGGCATCTCTCTGCCTGTATTTCCCATGCCCGAGGACCTAGGGAGCGTCGAGTCCAGGATGGAACGATGCAAGCTGAGGATTGCAGATGTGTGGGATGACCTGAGAGAGATGAGGGGTCGCGTCCAAGTCGTCAATGATATGCTTCTGAAGGCGCTGCACGATATGGAGGCTTTGGTCAAATATTTGGAATGATGACTCTCTGATGTAGCACCTGTATCATATTCTTTGTGCATGTGTTTCAAGCATGATCACGTATCCCAAACGTGTGTTGATATCGATTCGCAGTGTCAGATGTCTTGAAATATGTAGGCTATCTGATGCCATTGAAATCGTGGACCTCTCACGTTCTCCTTATCCACAATCGATTCAACACATTGTATGAGTGTTGAAATACCAAATAGCCATTCTACACAGTCCTCGAGTGCCAGGCTACGTTAATCAATATAATATTCTTCATGCTGATATCATGAGTCATCAGAGCGGGGGAATGCGGACTTCCCGCGTTCCCCTTATCTACAATCGATCCAACACATTGTATGAGCGTTCAAATACCAAATAGCCATTCCATACAGTCCTTAAGTGCTAGGCCACATGCAATATCTCATTGATCAATGTAATATTCTTCATGGACATATCATGAGTCATCAGAGCGGGGGAACGCGGACTTCCCGTGTTCCCCTTATCTACAATCGATCCAACACATTGTATGAGCGTTCAAATACCAAATAGCCATTCCATACAGTCCTTGAGTGCTAGGCCACGTGCAATATTTCATTGATCAATATAATATTCTTCATGGACATATCATGAGTCGGCAGAGTGGGAGGCCCGTACCCAAGATCTAAGTATGTCCAGCCAAGCGTGAGACATATGCAGAACGATGCACAATCAATATCGTCGCACATCGATTTGTTTCTTCCTTCTTCATGTTTTAGACACAATGTCATGCATCAGCTTTGTATATTCGTACCACTTCGGAGTGTCCTGTATCTCTAACACTGCTGAAACGCGGACCCTTATTGATAATATATCCAATGCAACCCCTTCACGTGTATGTGATTACAATCCTTTATCGTTATGATAAGTCTTATGTTCATTGGTATATTCTATTTACTCTGTGAATATCTATGACATGGTTAATCAAGAGTGGGAGGTCCGCTCTTGTGGCACATGCATATGTAGCCAAGTGCAAGACACATTTGAAACTACAAATACTGTCCACAAGAACCAGTTGTTACATGTCAGTACATAAACCGTGCTCTGTGGAAACATCTATTGCATGAATCATAAGTGACGGGAAGTCCGCTCTCGACACGTGAACATGTCTATCCAAGCAAGTATCCAAGCATGATACATTTGTGAGACTATACTTCATGCCCATATCTCCCATCCATTCTGTGTGGTGCATATCAATAAGGGTCATAAGGTAAACCCATCTAAACTTGTCGCATTGTCAGATAAATCTGTGTGTTCCTGTTTTACCCTCAGGGTATCCTGGTACATGGTGGGTGTCAGTATCGATATATTTGTTTCATCAATACTCCTGGCATGTATTTAGGTATCTGAATGCTCAGGATGAATCCACACACATCCTATCTTCTGATCACATTGGATAAATATCCCCTGTAGTATGCAGAGCGACGAACATCGGCGACTCTGACCATGGCGGAGAGTCCGAGATATCACTAGGCCAAGGAGAGCAGTCAGTGGACCCAGGCTTTTCCATCACTCCTCGAGATGCAGATATATTACGAGAATATCTTGAAGAGTTCCAATGTGCCGATACACCTCTTCGTACCAGGATAATTGAGAAGGCCATGGCTCAGCTATATCGACTCCGCCCCTCAGGTACACCATTTGATAAGAAGGTGGCCACCAAGGTAGGCTTCATGTATTTGACAAAGAATATATTGCTTCTTACACATTCCAGAAAATACAGAAATGGTTTTATAACCACTATGTTCGCCCAAGGCGTCAATACATCAAGTTCACTCGAAAGTGGTCCGCTAGGAATGCATACTATCACTTGCACCGTGATGAGGTCCTGGAGCGTGCAAAGGAGGACTCTGGGAAAGAACCAGGGGACCGCGCATTCTTGGGGGCCCTCCAAGATGCAACCACTGCTTTATGGAATGCGGTATCTCCAGAGGATCAAGAAGAGTATGTAGATGCTGCCAATGAATGGTCTGAGAACACACCACCGAAGCATATTCAATCCAGGTATGCAAACATATACTCTGATTAATTCTTCTCATACCCCTACACAGAATGGCATCTTCTATGCGTGAGCGGATCATCCAAGACTTTCAGGGTCAACTCTATAAGACATGCGGCATTCGTTCCATCGTTCTCACAGCGTATGAGAGTGAAGAAAACAACCTCAGGATTGGCTTGTAAGTCATCCAAAGATGTATCCCTAATCCAAGTCTATGCTGACTGTCAATCATTTTAGTAATGATGTGAACAGTGTATTGCAGGATGGAAAGGACTTTCGGAAGTTCTGCCCAGACTGGAAGAGTGCTGCCCTCTGGGACCAATGGGCTCAATTTGGGAGGATGTGCTTCGCAGAGGGTATGGCCAGCATCTTGTCTAATGTAATCATATATCATAAATGCATGTCCCAGATACTGCACAGGAACCTCCGAAGAAGGGCCTCTCAAAGACCATAACAACCCCAATCCCCCTTGTAGTCAATAAAGACAGATGTCCTGAACTTCCAACGGTCACCATGCATGATGGATATAAAACCAAAGTCGTTCAGTCATTACTCAGGGATTATTGCACTGCACATATCCGTGAGCCCCTTCTTTCGATCAATGTGCAGCAGTATAACATGAGAATTAGGTTATGTTAGCAGAAAGCCTAAGCTGACCATTCCATGGGGATCATTGACAAAGGATCCATCCTCCTGGATCAGTGACGAATGTATTCCAAATGGGTTTGAGTGGAAGGACCCATCCAAGATCCAGATTGGAGAGGTCTTCCAGTCTGCTGAACTATTGGAGAGAAAGACAAGATCAGGGTATTGGTCCCCTGATGTGGGAGCCAACCTCTCCACTCTTTGATCATATAGAAGATCCCCCAAGGCGTGGGCGGAGTGTCCGAAAGGCTAAATTCCAGCAATCACCTGTATCTGATGAAGAGCACTTTGTCCTTCCGCATAGTCAGGACTTTGATCAGGAGGATGAAGAGACTAGTATGAATAAGTCTTCAGATGATTCACCCAACGACAATGATTCATCTGACAAGACTGATGCTGATAGGTCTTCAGGTGGTTCATCTCATGGTGGTGATCCATCTGAGGATGAAGGCGCCATGGAGTCCCTGCCCTTGAATATGTCTTGTGCGGCAGAGGAAGTGTGTCCTGGTGAGTCTGATTGTCATTGTGTTATCCACTCAACTGACAGAATTGGATGTAGATGATCACGGGGGCCCCGCCTCGGCTGAATACAATCATTCAAGTGTGAATGAATCATTGTCACCCGGTCTGCATATCATCCACATCACACCCTATGCTGCCAATTCATTTATAAACATCTAGATGTGGCAGGACCATCATGTTCTCCCCAGTTTCGAGGGAAAGAGATGCAAGTTGGCCATAAACCCCATGTAGCGAAAGAGGAAGAACTCAAACGGACTATCAAGGTGACAGAGAAGGTCTGGTAAGTGGCTAATAATGAACCTGTTTCCAGATTTCTGACCACTGCACAGGAACATGGATACTGGTAGGGGTGCGGCTATAATTCATCCTGACATCTGGAGGATGAACAGATAGATAGACATGCACATGGTTATGCTGACAGAGTATTCGTCTGTGTGTTCAATAATGGTCCCCTTAAACCCATATGGATACCAGTAAATATGAGGTGTATCAACTGGTTGGACATGTCGCCCATTCAAGGTGGTCGGGATGCCCGCGCCTGGATGAATTCTTATGTTTATCTCTTCAGACAGATAGAAATATATACATAGTTATATTGTCGGGGTGTCCATTCATATTCCCAATCATAAGCCACCTGAACCCACATGGATATGAGGTGTATCAATTGACTGGACATGTTACCTATTCAAGATAATCGGGAGGTCCATGCTTGGATGCATTCTTATGTCAATCGCTTCAACCCATGTACATTTACACAGTGTTCCCACATCACTTTGTTGTAGGGCTCCAACTATTTCTATTTATAAACCATTTATGAGGGTTTATAGGGTTTACTATTTATGTTTATTTACGGCTTACTGTGTATACACTTCATAAAGGTTTATAAACAGTTTACAAAAGTTTTGGCAAGAGGATGGATGCTATTGGCTCACAATAGCCCCATATGGTGTTATAAGCCAATTAGACTTTTTGGCATTAATTAGGAACTCTGATAGCTGGTGACTGACAGTTGGTGACTTTGTCAGGCCTCATCCATTTGCCTGCATTTGCCACAAATTTCAGAGTTTAAGTATTCTCAAATGTTTCTGTTACAAATTGCTCAAAATCCATTATAGACTCACCAACACAAATTTCCTGTCATCACATGGATGGCCCATGACTTCCTGGCTATTCCTGGGGCAATGGTGTCAGCCTCAGTTGAATGTCTATTCTTGAAGTCCCATCATCTTTGCACAGACCAGCGCTCAACTTTGAAGGCCAAGACTCTCACAGAGGCCATATGCACCAAGGAATGGCTGGAGGAGGGTCTTATGAGGTGGGACTGAGTGCTCTTTTGGTGTAGATGTCATTTTTTGTGGTTCTGAATATAATTTGGATTTTTTTTTGGTTTATAAACTGTTTTAAACTGTTTACATGGGTTTATTTACAGTTTATGTTTATTTACGATTTCTCTGTAAACGTAAACTAAACAGTTGGAGCCCTACTTTGTTGTATATACATATGACCCTCAATCACATAATGATCACAAACATTTATCCATACTCCAGACACACGGACTCAATATGAGTGATGTATCTACTCTCATAGGCTTGTAAAATGAAAAGCGGACCCCCCGCTCCAGCCGGCATCGGCTGGACTATCAATGATGTGGGAGTCTCCGACGTCGGCCGACGTCGGCTGAGTATGAACGATAGAAGAATCTGGGCGTCGGCTGGGGTATCAATCATATAAGCCACCACTGATCATTATGTGCCGCAGGCGTCAAACGCGACCCCATAAAGTGTGCTCGGAATCTCATTCGTTTCCTCCGTTCTTCAGACCAGCGCAAGTTGGGATTTCAAAAATGTATCATAGACGGAAACGCACAAGGTTGGTTCACCGAGAAGAAACCTGATGGCACCCGTCAACTGCTCCTCGTCCCACCAAAAGAACTTCTGAGAGACGTGAAAACACAGTGGGACTCCGTGTATCTTATGATCCGTCGTCTCAGAACTCTTCGGCCGGTATGTTCATCTTACCAATCGGCCAGTAGATACTAACTTAATATCTAGGCTATTGTCCGCTATTTTGCGACCGACGTACCGACCACTCTCATTTTGCGTTGTCAGAATCGGAGTGGCATATCCTGGAAGGATTGGAGACAGTTTTGCGGGTAAGTTAGTTAGCCGTTTTCTCAGGACGGTGCTCACTGTACCAACAGGTCCCTCATAGGTGTCAACAAAGCATGTCCTCCGAATCGACGCCGGTCTTATCGCTCGCTATCTCAAATTTTGAGATGCTCATGGCCAAATGGGAAAATATCGGTGAACAACATCCCGTCCTCAAGCCCTGCACGGACACTGGTCTGGAATGGGCGACAAAGTATTATATTCGAATGGATGACACAGAAGCCTACGTCGTCTCCATGTGTGAGTCGCAGATTGACTATTACCTCTGATACTGACCTTAAAGTTGACACCAGTCCTCAATCCCTCCATGCGCTTCTCGTGGATCGAACGCCAGTGGGACGAGGGGTACATCGGACGTGTGAAGGCTACCATTTTGAAGACTGTAAGTACCATACTGCACCTGCTATCTCAACCCCTCAACCCTCTCGTGCAGATGCACTGGTACCGTAACCGGAGGTCATCGGCGGATGCAACCGCAGCGCCCAATCTCCCTGTGCAACCCGCACCAGTCGCTACAAATGAACCATCTTCAACACGCTTCAAAATAAAACACTCCGTTTACGACAAGAGACCAACTCAAGCGACTAGTGTGGAGGTCGAATTTCGGAACTACACTTCAGCAGGGACCACCTCCGACAAGACCGACATCCTGCAGTTCTGGGAGGTGCATTTTCATTCGAACAGTATTGCTACCGACTTACTCTCTGGAAGGCCAACATGACAGAGTTCCCGACTCTCTTTGCGATGTCCATGGACTACCTCCCCATCCAGGCGACGTCCGTTCCTTGTGAACACGTGTTCTCGTCAGCAAAGGAGACTAGTGCTTTGAGGTCCAGTCAGGTCCAGTTTTTTAACACATTTACAAAAAACTGTGACCTTAACCAGTCTAAAACTGGATTGGAAACTAAAAAATCTAGACCGGACCGCTCTGGACCGGTTAATGCCGGTCTAAGACCGGTCCGAGCACAACATTTACCGGTCCACATGTTGACCAGTTGATAACCAGTTGTGATCAGTTTCATGACGGTTTTCGACCGGTCATTTGTGCATGTTGCACATACCCGCAGGTATTTTTTCACACTCGTGCACTCAGAAATCAAGACATTTTTATTCATGTTTGGTATACAATAGTTACAGTAACTTCATGTACTACAGTACTACTTGTAAGCTAAGTCCGTAGCGTCATGGGTGGGGCGCCACGTCAGTATCATGGAGTCGCGGCGCCGCGACAGTGTCGTAGGGGCGCAGCGCCGCGTCGGTATCGGTGGGCCACAGCGCCGTGTCGTTACGCCGCATGGGTGTCGATTGGCCATGGCGCCGCATGGGTGTCGAAGTGCCACGACGCCGCGTCGGTGACGAAGGGCCGCGACGCCGCGTCGGTGACGAAGGGCCGTGACGCCGCGTCGGTGACGAAGGGCCGTGACGCCGCGTCGGTGACGAAGGGCCGTGACGCCGCGTCGGTGACGAAGGGCCGTGACGCCGCGTCGGTGACGAAGGGCCGCGACGCCGCATGGGTGTCGATGGGTGCCACGACGCCTGCGTGGGTGTTGAAGGGCCACGGCACCGCGTGGGTGTCGAAGGATCATGGCACCGTGTCGATACGCCGCGTCAGTGTCGATAAGCCGCATCGGTGTCGATACACCGCGTTGGTGTCGAGGGCCACTGGTGTCGCGTCAGTGTCGAAGGGCCACGGTGCCGCGCAGCGAGGTGGAACCTAAGTCAGTTATTTGAAACCTAGAAATGACAAAGAAGTTAGTTGTTAGTTAAAAGGATAAGGAAAAATAAACTTAGCTTGTTTGAGGGTCCCTGGGCAACAGCAAAGCAACGTGTGTTGAGTGTCGCGTGACACGCGTTGACAACTCGTCCGGTCCGGCGACCTGCGTCCCGGTGAAACCCGCCATGGCACATATTACCGAGCGTCAACATGGCCAAAAATGGGCATCAAATATCTATTTGGTGGCTGCAGGTCAAAATGAACTGAAGTCCAGTCTTTAACTGGTTTAGACCAGTTTTTTCCAGTCATAAGACTGATTCGAGAAGGAGACAGACTGATGACTGATGACTTCTGAAAATTGAAAAACTGTGACTGCAGTCCAGTCATCATCAGTTAAAGTCCAGTCAGGTCTTCAGTTTTTTTCCAGTCTATAGGACTGGACCTCAAAGCACTAAAGGAGATGGACACCGCGAGGCGAAACCGGATCAGCCCAGTCCTGATGGAAGCCCTTCAACTACTCAAATTCGCGCTCAAGAAAGAGCGCCTCAACTTCATGGACGGGTGGTCAACATCAGAAGAGGCTATGATGCCGAAGTGCACTTCCCAAACCCTCACCTCTCTCTTCGTGGGCGATTCGGAAGCTGTGTTGGATAACATGTTGTACGAGTTTGGTACATATGATGTTAATTAGCTACGCGGCCTACGCCTCTCCTCGGAACCTCGAATATCAATCACAGAACAGTATATTACCATCATCGGAGCTGACATCAGAGTTAAATACAGTATGTTGAGTGTTGATCGTTGATCGAATGCCTTCCCCTTTGTTTTCACACCCTTGTTGACGATGACCACGCCCACTCGAAAACCACAACAAACCTTTGGGAAACAATCTGTTCCCGAACTAGGTTTCGTACGTGTCGGTGGCCGGTACAGAATTGGAAAGCTGCTTGGTTCTGGCGGATCTGGTGTGTCCAACTTTAACTCAAGTTCGACACCATTCTGAGCTTGTCTAGGGAGCGTCTATCTAGGGAAAGATATCAGGACAGGGAGCTGAAATTGCTCTGAAGATAGGGTGTGCCGACGACTCAATGTCAACGCTCCGTCACGAATATGATGTGTATACAGCACTTGCTGGCTGCGCAGGTATCTCTCCAGTACGCTGGTATGGGAAGGAAGGTACACACGAAGTCATCGTTTTGGAGCATCTTGGAACCTCACTTAGTGATTTGGTCAGCGAACAACAGGTCGACCGCAGCAAGACATTCTTATACGCCTCCCAAATGGTGTGTTCATTGCATACAAAAAAGATCCGCTAAACTTTCTTGCATGTCCAGCTCTCAGCAGTCAAGTCGCTACATACTCGGCACTACGTCCATCGTGACATCAAGCCCGGAAATTTCATTGTTCGAGCCAACAATCCTCACCCTACTGTCTTCCTCATCGACTTCGGTTTGGCACGGCTATTCCGCACTCCTGCGACCTGTTTACACATCCTGTACTCCAGAGATGAGTCGATAGTTGGCACTCTTCCATTTACATCCAGAAATGGCCAGCAAGGCCACGCCCAATCGCGTCGCGACGACCTGGAGTCTCTCGTTTATACCATCGTTTATTCAGCACACGGTCACTTGCCTTGGACCACCATTTCCGGTGGGGAGGCGGTGCTTCAGAAGAAAATGTCGATCACGGCAGAAGAGCTGTGCCAGGGCTTACCTGCTCCCTTCCGTGAATTCGTTGACTATGTCTATTCTCTTGACTTCAGTGCAAAGCCGGACTACCAATATCTTCGTTCCATTCTCTCACAGTGCTCGGCAGCCACTGACCACCCCGGCAAAGCGCTACCCTCGCCCCTTCGCTCCCCTGTCCGTGTAGACTGTACACCTGTTTTCGGTGGTAGGGTGTAAGAAAACCTTATACTGTATGAATAACGCGTAACCGGTACTGACTACAGACATTTAGTCTTCATTCCTCGACCCGCACAAACACTCTGTCATCTGATAAGATATTCCGCTCACCCACTCTCACAATAACGCCTCGGAAATAGACTATGGCACTACTTCGTTCGGCGTGTGGTTCGTGTAGACTATTTCTGTTGTAGTTTGGTGTCGGGCCTGTGCTCTGTAGTCTTTTTATTGTCTGACCACTATTGTCATTATTGTTGCGTGTAATGTACTCTTGGTTGGATATTTGTTGGTGCTAGGCCGTGGTTTCATCTTGCTCCAATACAATTGGTCGACTGTTCTGTGTCTGTTTCCCTTTCTACTGTGTGCCGTGCTTTCGCTTTGCGGGCTCATCTTTCATGCGTGCTTCAGGTTCCACTTCTTTACGTCCATATGCCGCCCAACCTTTCGCATTATATAATGGTAGCGACACAAGTCGAACTTTTTACGTGACCTCAGAAGTCGTGTTCACCACTCGTCTCTCTTCCGAAAGACGCTCTCTTCATCCCACCCCTCCTCTCCCCTAATGGGTACGCACATACATATATACTCATACTTACACCTCACGTTCCCACTTCTTTCTTTCACAGATACCCTCATCTTCCCCAGTCAAGGGCACACTCAGAATACTTAGCCTTGTTCTCACACATCCAGACAGGGTTCACATCATCTTAGACTCACCTCAGGTGGGACAGACCGGCAATGCACTGGTCCTGGGAGTTATGCAGCCGCAGTTTTGCCTCCGTCGTTAAGGAGTTGGACAACGATCACACCTGCATGGTGAGTAATTTTTTCACTTGTCGCCACTGTCACAGCTCGTTGACTCATAACTAACATCCACACTTATACAGATATGCGACCTCGTTCCCATCGAAGATGATATATCCATCTTGGACGACGCCCAACAGCCCCTCCACTCTTTCCATGAGGAGTCCGTCGCCCTCGCCCTCAATTGGAATGCCATGTTGTGCTTGTTGACTGTTGCTTTGTTGTCATTGGGCTTCCACGCCTCGATTCATGTGTGCCCACCTGCTGTTTCTCCGATTTGGGATACTGACCGGCCCCGTCATAGCTTCTTCGGGATGGCCGACTTCGTTTGTTGTGTCACGCTCTCTCTTCTTCTTGCTTCTCACCCTCAAAACCATCACAGAACATGTCACTACGTCGCCGGTCTCATCGGCTTTGCCCTCTTACGACTCCTCTCCACAACGTGCCATTTTGTTTGCTTCTTCAGAAGACCAACATCATTCGTGACTTCTGTGAGGATGCCGACCGGCGCCACTTCTGGACGTACGAGAAGGGACTCCACCGAGTACACCGCTGACGGGTCACACCCCACACACGGACATCCTTGAGCACTTGAGCTGCTCCTTTCCCCCCTAGATTTACTACAAAGTGTGCCTGTTATTAGAGTACTAAATTAATACTGCGTGGTGTAATAAAAAAAACAATTATGGCTGCCAAAGTGTTCGGGCTGAGACCCGCATCGCGACGGAAGTTGAGACCACGCGAAATAGCCAGCTCGAGCCAGCTTCAAGCTGGAGCTGCGAACGAGCTGGCGTTTTGGCCAGCTTAGCTCAGCCCGGCTGGGTAGCCGCAGTGCCTAGGCTCAGCTTGGTCCAGCAACCAATCCAGGCCGGCTTCTCACAGCTTGGCTCTGGCTCGGCCCAGCTACACGAGCCGCCGAAACACTAGGCAGGGGCATTGGGAAGGAGATCAATAGCGTGATCCCAAGCTCTTGAAGGTGGGAAACGATGTGACGCTTCCTCATCGAACACCTTCCGATGTTCTCTGTATTCTTCAGGAACCATTTCCTTGAATGTGTGTTCCTTCTTCGTGGCCACATCTCTCTGTGCTAGTTCTGACACGGTTGTGGTTTTCTGCAGGAATGCGATGTGCGGCTCTTGCTCATTGTCCATGAGCTGCTCCCATGCCTCCTCGTCAAGTTGGTACATCTCCAATGCTTGGATGGAAGCTTCCATCGGCATGGCTTTGTCTGACAAGTGCAGGCTCGAGATGACGACCGGCTGAAACTCTTCGTTCAGCGTCACCTCCCCCCATCTAATCTTCGGCTCGAAGGCCGTGAACCATGGGTATCCCAGGATGACTTCGTCTTTCCCGAGATTCGTGACCAGGAAGCGAAGGGTTCGGGTCTATTTTCCTGTTCGCACCGTGAGGTCGGTGTACTGTGTAATTGCTCCGTCTTGATTATGTGTACCATCCACATTCCAGATATGAATGGGCTGTGTAACGTCGCGTGTAGAGATCTGGAGTCGTTTGAGTAGTGTCGAGCAAATGAAGTTGTCGGTTGCTCCGGAGTCAAGGAGGACTTGTCGTTCGGCCATTGTGTGTGCATATTTGAACAGAACTGGGATTTGCATAGTTCGATATCTGCTATGATACACGTTTAAATTTAATGCTCTAGCCCAGGCCGCCGGGTTCAAGCATTGAGAAAATCCTCCTTCCTGAATAGTTTGTCCACCATTAGGTCTTGCACCTCCTGGGTTTGTGCTTTCATCGCCGCGATCTGAGCATCAGCCTGCTCTTCATTCGAAAGTACGCAACTAGCATGTACGGCGATAGTAGTGATGGTGGGAGTTGGTAGATGTGTGGGAGTGGGAGCGGGAGCTGCGTAGGTGCTCATCGTAGCCTCAGCGACTCTCGCGCCTTTTTGTGGGCAGTTATGCAATATATGTCCTTGAACACGGCATTGGAAACATCTTCCCTCCTTCTGCAATTGGGCTTTGTCAGAGTTGGTGAGAGCCACGCTAGCTCGGGCGCATCCAACATCCATGGCATTGGGGTCGCGATTCTTGCTGAGGGCCTGGACCCATTGGTCCCAGTTGTGTACCCCGTTTTTCTGGCGCGGAGTTCTGCCCTTTCCAAGCCGGTCCTTTAGAACAAGGTATTCAGCTTGTTGAAGGCGGGCAGCCGCCTTCCAGTTATCCCATGTGATGGGGTGCTGGAAGCGGATCACAGTTGACTACTAACTGGTCAGGCAGTCCATCTTGGAACATCTCCAAGGTTGTGGCTTCGTCTGGGTCATACCCAGCTTTGTGACAAGGGTCTGGAATTGTGCGATGTAGGAATCAATATCTCCGTCCTTCATGGTGAGGGTCTGGAGACTTTTGCGGGCCTTAGTTTGCTCTGCAGTGTCTGTGTAGGCTTGGCGGAAGCGAGTCTTGATCGTATCCCACAGGTTTTCTTCGCTTCGGAGGACTCCAGCAGCTATCTGGGCAGTCGAGCCACGTCATTTGCTCGTCAACCCAATCGTCAACGAGCGGCCCTCTCAGGTATGAGAGGAGGGTCATGGCCCTTCAATAAGGGACTGTTAATTGCTCAACATCGGGGTTCATCCCTATGTAAATTGTGAACGCTCTGAGGAATGAGTGACTCTGTTCTCGGTTCCCGTTGAACGCAGGAGGTGGATTCCCTCCGAGGCATCCGCCATGGCCTCCTGGTGCGGGGGGCAGTCCTATTGGTGCGGCTCCTGCTGGTGGGGCTACGCCACCTGCACCACCACTGCCACTGCCACCACCACCGGGTGGGGCCCCTCCGCCCCCACCAATTGGGGCCAACGTGCCTCCGCCTGGCGGTACCGGAGTGCTTCCTCCTACCCCAGGGGGAGCAGTGGCTCCTCCTGTGGTTCCTCCTCCGCTGGTAAGGGTGGTGCTGGCCGATGCTTGTGTCTGAGTGGCCATTGTGGATGTGGGGAATGTCGTGGGTGGTAGATGTGTTACTGGGACAGGGATGCTGGGTGATGCAGCGCTATCGGGTTGGTCAATGTCAATACCTGTCGGGTTTGACGATTTAAAGGGTCCAACGTTAAGTTCTAGCGGCACTGGTTTGGTTGTGTACCAGCTCCCTTCGTTTGGGGAGTAATCAATGAAGCACCAAAGACGGCAGTCTTCAAGATAGTGAACTTGTAGGTATTCTTTTGTCTTTGGGTTGAAGATGAAGTATCCTTCAACTCTGTTATATTCTGCCCAGACAGCGGCTCCTTTGATACAATTGGAGAGCTTGTCGGTACTGAAGTGGTGAATATATTCTGGTTTAAACTGGGTTTGGCTGCGGCTAGACGTCGCCAGGATGAGAGACTTGACTTAATGTAACACCACCACAGGGGCGTTAAGTACGACGTGTACTTCATAAGTCACAACGGGTTACGGAAAGGATCAAGTCGGTTAAGACTCAGTTCGGTGATGCACAAGTATCACCTGGTCTCCCGTGACACAAGGATAATAGAGGGATCAGAGAGAGGCTCAAGCACAACAGCGAGCAAAGTCGTTAACTCAAGCGCAAGGGCGAGTTCAGGCAGAGTCGTGAGACGGATGATGTGGTATTACACAAGAAGTCAAGTCTACCGTACATGCTAGGTAGTAAGCGACTTATATACTAGTATAGGGTGTTTGTGCACGACAAACACAAGGCACGATCCTAGGATACGGGTCCTAGCGAGCTAACTGATGAGTCGATGAATAGTTGATAATGTGTGAAACCCGTGGAAGTCATATGGAATTCATATTGTACACACGGGCTTCCAGAAAAGGGAGTCAGAAAGGGAATACCCAGGCAAAGGGTGCGATAAGTCAAAAGGGGTTAAATTTGTCAGCGCCTGGTATCATAAAACGGGGTGGAAGATGGGGTGTCACGGAGTAAGCAATCAGAAGGAAGAAAGTCGAAGCCAAGAAGGAGACGAAAGGATGATGAGCAAAGATGAGACAAAATCGTAACAATTTGCCGCTTCGCTCAAGGTGTAGATTCTGTCAATTCTTGATTTTATTTGTTGGCCGTTGACCATTGCCTGGTACGTGAAGCTTCGGTCATGGGGGAAGGCGTGGTGCCATGTGTCTTGGAGGTCGAGGCACTGTCTGACATTTCGCAGTGCTTCTATTGCAATGGTATTGTCGTGGTGCGCTGGGGCTCTGTCAATCTGGTCCTCTGTCAAGTTGAAGTCGCCTAGCATGAAGTCCGGGCGTCTCAGCCCTTTGGATCTCCTCTTTGTGTCAACTTGCTCCCAGAAGATTGGGTGTTCGTTTTTATTATTAGGTGCGTAGATGTTTATCAGGACAATTTCGTCGTTGTCATGCCACTTAAACTTTATTGCTAGAGCTCTCCCTTCGATGAGGTTGCACAATATCAAGTCCTTCAGGGTGATCAGTGATCTGTTTAACATGAAGGCGACTCCTGTGGAGGATCGGGGGTTATTCGCGAGTTGGGAGTTTATTACCGTTAGCCTCTTTCCGAAACACTCATGGACGGAGTGTAGGAGGGAGGTTGTTGTCTAGGTGGGTTTCCTGCAGTGCAAGAATCACAATTTTATTTTTGTTGATTGTCTGGTAGACTGCGGACCATTTCTCGATTCCCGACATGTTACTCGCTGGTGCCGCGAATCCGTTCATATTAAGTGATGCTATTTTGATGCTCGCTTTAGCAATTGGTTTTTTGGTTTGTGGTTTATGTTTATGTTTAGGTCATCCCCTTGTGTGGGGGGGTACCGGTGGGTACCGAGGGGTGCACCATAGGCATGGGACTCGCAAGCGTCTCTCTGGCTAGGATGGCGGAGATCAGCCTGGGGTGGAGTAATGCGCATCATTGCTGGATGGGGGCGGTTTTTCATGGTATATATACATTTTCTGGTAGAGCGCTTGTTATGTTCTGTTTACAAGTCTGGAATAATTCCAGTTTTGTATCTATGGCTATTCTGACGGTACTACGAGTGTCATGGACGGGATGAGAACCTCGGGTTCTGGGGGCGTTGGGCTGCGCCAGAGAAGCCTCCGTTCCTGCATCTAGGGAAGTCGCCTTCCGTCTCTCTGGTTGGGGCATTCCACCCCGCTACACTCGGGAAGGGGCATAGCCCTCTCGGATGATCAGCGCTGTGGCAGCAGGTGCAGACATAGGGGATCTTTTGCGGGGTGGCTTGTCCTTGCATTGAGGAGGTGTAGTTTTGTTTGATAAGGAAGGCCTTCAGCCTTCTCCAGATTTTGTTGTGTGAGAGCCGGTTGCTGTCGGTGTATACATTAAAGCGGGGGTTGAGGGTGTTACCTGCTTCCTTGATGTCTAGTCTGACAAGGTTCATCGATTTGAGGAAGTGGTCGATCTCGAGGGTAACACTCTCTCTCTCGCTCACCGGGACTGCATTTGTTAGTTGGGTCACAAATGCCTTGGTGTCTTCGCTTTCCCAGACCTGTTTGACAATGGGGAATATGTCTTTCATTGCGGTGGTAATGAAGCCTCTAAGCGCAAACAGGATGGTCGGGCAGGTGGGGGCGAAACATGTTACTTTGAAGGTGATGGCGCGGGAGGACCATACCCCGCAGTTGAGGAGGAACTCCGCCTGTTCAGCTGTGATGTTGTAGACAAGGAAGGAGGTAGGGAGGTTGGAAGGCTTCGTGGATGGTTTCAGCCTCGGGGCTGCCACGCTCGCTTCCTGGGCGTTCGTAATTTCAGCCACTGCAGTCAGTATCTTGGCTCTAATGAAGTCGTGGGAGTTTGTGTCTCTGGCTTCGGTGTTGAAGGGGACTGCGATCAGCTTTTCACCTGGGTGGGCGTCCAACTCCTCAACGAGTTTGAGGTCGATGTTGTCAAAGGGCACCATGGGGTGAATGTCCTGTATCGGGGGCATGGGGCTGGGGGTGTATTTGTCGAGGGCGTTTCTAGTGGGGAGTCTACCGGTCCTCCCCAGGTTGTTGTGCTCTACCTCCTCGAGGCGTGCTACAATGGTTGACATTCTTAGGATCGGGGTTGTCACGGAGGGCTGCAGGCATATTCCGAGCACGTTCTGGGTGGGGGTTGAGGGTGGGCTGCGGTGGAGGGGGGCTGGCGTCATGTCTAGGGCATAACATGGGTAACCCATGGGTGACATGACCTCTACCCGCACCCACACCCGCCAGATACCCGTACCCGGGCTCATGGGTATGGGTTCCGGCGGCCCTGGGTATGGGTTTCGGCGGGTCGCGCGGGTACCGGAACCCGCGCGGGTTGGCACTGCGGGTTGGCATGTGACCTGTGCCATTCAAGCGGCTCTCAACATCTTGCATATAATGGCGAGTGTGGCACTCATTTCTATTACTTAAATACATGATTATACTAGTTACTAGTACTACTATCTAGTAGCTCAGCCCTGGACCCATCAACATCAGGCAGCTTCGCGTGGGGTTTGGAGGGTGTGAAGGTGTCGCAAGGTGTCACAAGATGTCTCGCACGCTTCCGCGGGACGCAAGCTGTCGTAGGTGTGTCCGCAGCAATCGTAAATACATTGTCATTGAAGTAATAAAGCCACGTGCAGGTGCAGCGGAGTCGGGAGCAGAAATGGGGTCGATTGGTCGCAGGTGGTCGGAAACAGTTGTGCACGCTTGTGCACAACTTGAAACTTTGCATGTGCGGCCGTTTGGGTCGGGAACACGTTGTATTCGAGTCGTTAAGGCCGCACGCGAATGTGGCATGCTGGGGAATGCAAGGAATAAGCAAGTGAGCTCAAAAGTCCGAAAAATGATGGGAGAAGTCTAACTTGAATGTCTTTGAGGATAGGTCCAGGATGGAGAGAAGAGGGGAGAACTTGAAAGGATGAGGAGATGGGGCAAGATTGGACTTGAATTTGCAGCGGTGTTGATGTTCGAGAGATAGGTGCGATGAAGTTGCAGCATGTGTGCATCAGCAAGAACACATGTTACTGCCAGGGATTTCCCAACTTTCTGCTGGTGCACCAGCAAGAAAGTGGTGCAAGTTGGACAAGTTGGCAAGTTAAACATAGCATTGCTCTATTTTTAATACCTTTTTTTATTGTTAAAATAAAATAATATGCAGAAAAAATAAGCTATTTATAATGATATTATAATCATTTAAAAGATAATATAATAATTGTAATCAGTTCCGATTTTTTTCAACAGATAAACCATTTATATTTCAATTACAACAATACAAAAAACAGCTACAGTATGTACATTGTAAGTACCCCATCACCATCGGCTTCGTCCTCGTGGTTGTGGTCGCGGGCTGCGTTAGGGAAACGTGTGGCGGGTCGGCGTGGCGCGGTCTTGGCGTGCCGTGTTGGTCGGCGTGGCGGTGAGTCGGCCAGTGGCGGGGTCGTGCGTGCCGTGTCGAGGTGGCGTGATGTGGGTGGGCCGGGCTGTTGGGGCAACGTGTGGCGGATCGGCAGTGGCAGGGTCTTGGTGTGCCGTGTTTGGGTCGGGGTGGCGGTGAGTCGGCGGGTGGCGTTGGGTCGGCGGGTGGCGGGGTTCGTGCGCGCCGTGTCGAGGTGGCGTGATGTGGGTGGGCCGGGCTGTTGGGGCAACGTGTGGCGGATCGGCAGTGGCAGGGTCTTGGTGTGCCGTGTTGGGTCGGGGTGGCGGTGAGTCGGCGGGTGGCGTTGGGTGGCGGGGTCGTGCGCGCCGTGTCGGGATGGCGTGGGGGTCGGTGGGCTGGGCCTTGCGTGCCGTGTTGAGGCGGCGTGGCAGGTCAGCGGGGTGTTACGCGTCATGTTGGGACAGTATGACGGGTCGGTGGTGGCGGGGTGTTGCGTACCTGTTGGGGCGCGTGGTGGGTGGGTTGGCGGTCGAGGTCTTGCGTGCCATGTTGGGGGGCGGCGCGGCGGGTTTGGCGGTGGCCGGGTGTTTGCGAGCCATGTCGGGGGCGGCATGTTGGGGCAGGAACGAGTGGAGGTGACGAGCGTGCATGAGGGGGAGGCAATGGCCTGCGACGTTCGAAGTGAGTGGAAAAAAAAAAAAAAAAGAAAAAAAAAAAAAAAGAACACATCTTGTGCATTGGGCCGAAGCCCAGCTCGTCCTCAGCCACGTCTTCCATCTTGCGTAGCCGTGGTGTTGCGAGCCATGCGGGGCGGCGTGTTGGGGCGGGGACGAGTGGAGGTGGCGAGCGTGCACGAGGGGGCAACAATGGCCTGCGACGTTCAGTTGTGAGCGGAAAAAAAAAAGAAAAAGAAAAGAAAGGAACATATCTTGTGCATTGGGCCGAAGCCCAGCTCGTCCTCAACCACGCCCTCCACCTTGCGTAGCCGTGGTGTTGCGAGCCATGCGGGGGTGCATGTTAGGGCAGGGACGATGGAGGTGGCGAGTGTGCACGAGGGGGGCGGCAATAGCCTGCGACGTTCAGGGGTGAGGAGGAAAAAAAAAAGAAAAGAAAAGACAAGAACATATCTTGTGCATTGGGCCGAAGCCCAGCGTCCTCAGCGAGCCGTGAGGGTGGTCCGCGTGAAGAGGAGAAAAGAAAAACGGCGTCAACGACACACACATTCACACGCCACAGATTAAGCCTCCGCTCGACAGGATGTGCGACGTATCCTGTCCACCAGTCAACTCTACTCCTGCCTGTGCTCCCACTTCCACCCCTCGTCCGGCCGCTCCAGACTCGCCCTTTCAAGCCCCTCTCCCATCCTCACTCACGGTCAAGATGCGGCGGATGACGCACTGGGCTTTGTCCCAGTGTATCAAGATATGTTTTTTTTTCCGTCTTTTTCGTTTCTCGCTAATGTTATTTTTTCCTCACCCGGTCAAGCCTCTCTCCCCATCCTCACTCGTGGCCAAGACGCGGCAGACGACGCACTGGGCTTTGTCCCGGTGCATCAAGATAGGTTGTTTTTTCGGTTTTTTTTTTTCTCGCTAATGTATCTTTTCCTCACCCGCCATTTCCTCACCCATCACCGCAACACTGCGTGCAAGACTCCGCCATCGCTGATCCACCGCCACGGCGCCCCAGCAAGACCCCGCAACCGCCGCCACGCCACGCTACGCCAATACCGTGCGCAAGACCCGCAACCGCCAAACTCACCCCCATGGCATGTCGACCTGCTACGCCACCCCAACACCGCACACAAGACTCCGACCACCAACCCACCACCACGCTGTCTCAACACGGCACGCAAGACCCCGCCGACCCGCCACGCCCCCTCAACGACGCGGCACGCAAGTCCCCGCCACCGCCGACCCACCACGTCGTGACCCGCCACGTTGCGCAAGATCCCACCGACCCGCCACGCCCCCTCAACGACGCGGCACGCAAGACCCCGCCACCCCCGACCCGCCACGTCGTGCAAGACCCCGCCGACCCGCCACGCCCCCTCAACGACGCGGCACGCAAGTCCCCGCCACCGCCGACCCACCACGTCGTGACCCGCCACGTTGCGCAAGATCCCACCGACCCGCCACACCCCCTCAATGACGCGGCACGCAAGACCCCGCTACCGCTGACCCGCCACGTCGCGCAAGACCTCGCTGACCCGCCACACCAACCCACGACGCCACCCCAGCACGATGGGCGAACCCCGCCACGATCCCACGACGGCGCGCGAACCACTCCCCGGCCCTGCGACGACCACCCAATCGCCGCCGCCAACACTGCCACCCAATCCTGCCGCGCCGCTGCCGTTCTCCTATAGACTAGTTCTTTGTATTTATTTAATTCCAATCAAATATTATTACTGTTATTATTATTGTTGTGATGATTGCAATTAAGTGTTATTATTATTATTATTATTATTATTATTATTATTATGCTGTAAATATGTGTGCTGGTGACCTGATGTGATTGGTCAAAGATATGATGACTAATCATATGACCAATCATATGACTGACACTTAATTGCCATTTTGATCAACTTGTTGAACTTGTGAACTGGTCAGCAGGCTGGTCGTCACTCTGTAAGGAGATTGTTGAAGATTTGACATGGCCTGTCAACTGGTCAACTTGCTAACTTTGGCTAACTTTTGGGGGTTGTACCAGCTGGTACCAGCTGGTACCAGCTGGCCCCAGCTGGTACCAGTGAGGAAAGTAACCCGTCAAAACACTGATGTGGCGTTGATGTCCAAGATAGGCAAGAGCGCAGGCACGTGCTCAACTTGTTCTGCGTACTGTCTGCTCATCTAAGTCTTCGTTGCCATTACCCTCTCCAGGTACCGGGGCTGGATCATCATCCAGTGGCTTAAAACTGTCACGCCCACCAGCAGCCTCAAGAAGTGCATTCACATTCAAGTTTTTGGTGAGTTATGGGTCCTCCTCCTCGGATTTCGGACTTTTGAGCTCAGTGAAGCTCACCCTTTCCATTCCCCAGTACGCTGCACTCACACGCGGCCTTAACGACTCGGTCCTCACTCATTTCTGAACCCAGTAGCCACCTCTGCGAAGTTTCGCACCGTGCCGAAGCTTGCACGACCACTTCCGACCACCTGCGACTAACCAGCCCATTTCCGTTCCCAACTGCGCTGCACTCGCGCGCGGCCTTAGATATTCGACACCGACACGTTTACGATCGCCACATACCCATGTACGGACGTTCGCACCCCGCGGAGGCATGCGCAGTACCTTGCGGCGCTTCACACCCCCCACACCCTGCGCCTGTCTTGGACAGAGTTGGGGCCCAGGCTACTGTAATTGTAATCAAACTATAGACTCCCCATAGCATAGTAGTAAAATGTACAAGTAGTAGTAGCTCTAATTCCAGTAGTTTTTGGACAAAACCCGCCAAACCCGCTGTGTGGGTATGGGTCTGGCACGGGTACCTCAGAGCTGACCCAGACCCGTACCCGGCATACCAGGTACCCACATACCCGCACGGGTTTACAAACCCATGTTATGCACTACCCTTACCCGCTACCCGGGCGGGTTTTGCCGACCCGTGGTAATCCCTACGCACGGTACTGCCGGTACACAACTTCATCCAGATATCTGCCTTGTTTTCAAGGACAGCATCAGCAAAAATACAAGCGGCTTTTTTGGGCCCTTCCCAGCTTCCGGAAGTGGCAAAAGCAGCAGAAGCTGGGAAGGGGTTTCCGCTTTCGGCAGGCATGGCCTAAATCTTCCAAAGGGCTGCTGGAAGGGTAATACCTTTCAAAGCCCTGCTAGAAGGGTACCTACCTGTTTGCAGCTTTGCGAAGATACCGAGAAGGTCACACTGAAGATCATTCGAAAGAACATGAAAAAGATAATATATTCTGAGTAAATACTACAGGGAAGACACTACACTTAATACACCGTTGCAGTTACCACTGCCGTTCCTGTCGATATCCTCACCGCTCATCTGCACCACCGTCCCCGGGCCTGCCATCGCCCCGGTCACTGTCCCAGCCATGGCTATTGCTTCCACACCGTTGCTTTCATTG
Source organism: Lactarius hengduanensis (assembly GCA_021525025.1). NCBI lineage: Eukaryota > Fungi > Basidiomycota > Agaricomycetes > Russulales > Russulaceae > Lactarius > Lactarius hengduanensis. The sequence continues at coordinate 23,319 of JAKELI010000241.1, read as the reverse complement.
TCCCCGTCATTCCCATCTTCGTCGCCGTCGAGATCGCTTCTTCATCATCGGTACATCGTCATCTTGATTGCCATTGCTGTTGGAACTGGCATGTCGTGACTACAGTCGTCGTCGCTTGCAGCGTGGTCGCGTCATTGTCATTTTCATGGTCACACTGGGCTCACATTGGCCCTCAGCAGCGGTGGTAGTAGCAGTGACGTGGCGGTCGATCTTGTGAACATGTGTGGCAGGCCCACACCAGTTTGTAGAAGAGTTGCCAGTTAGTGGGGGTGCATGGTGCGAACGGGTTCGGACTTACAGTGATGAGGTCAGTGCGGTGGCGGCTATTGAACAGGGTAGCCTGCAAGGGGATGGTGGCAGTATTGCGACCGCCATCATTGTCCTACCCAGAATTGATGAGATGAAGAAGAAGAAAAAAAAAAAAAAAACTTAGCTAAATGTTTTGTAAGTAGGTAGGGCAGCAGCGAGGAGCTTGGGTGCACGCAGAGCAGGAGTGGCAGGGGGTGAGGCGTTGGCTGACGTGGCAGGGTGGCCTGTGGATGCGGAAGTGGAGGTGTAGGTAGTAGAGGGCAGGAAAAGACTTACTTTTGGTACTAGGTACAGTGGGGCAGAGGGATGGCTTGCATGTACTCCTGAGGCGTGTTTGGGCAGATCACAACAGGGAGGTGGCCATGGGGCGCAAGTGTGGGGAGAAGGTAGTACAGGACGGCACTCTGGTTTGTAACGTAGTGGCAGGTGAGCTCAAGAAATGGAAACTACACACTTACAATGAGTGGCAATGACGATGACTGGGGCAGTAGCGCCAAAGGAAATCGTGTCGATGTTGCGGATGGTTGCAGTCGTGGAGTATGGTGTGGCGGCGCCGACTGGTTGTCGGTTTGTCGGAATGGGTGTCGGAATGGGAAAAATGATTCCCACGATCGGGCCAATCAACAAACAACGTGACTTGAACGCGACTTGTTTTTGTGAGGTCAAGACTTCTACGCAGACCCAGCCTGCCACCATCGTCACGTTCGTCTTCCCCTTCACCCTCTCACCCCATAGCCGCTGCCCGTCGCATCCGCCCTCAATTGCTGGAATTCACAGGCCACCCCACTGCTATTCCCGCTTTGTGCGGATGGTGCACCCACCTCCCCTCAACTGCTGCTGCCGTACCCACTTGGCTCCACAAAGATTTAGATAAGTTTTTATTTCTTCCTCTTTCTTTCCATCTCACCACGAGTCGGTGCAGGACAACGGCGACAACACCGCCGTCGTCCCCTTCCCTCGCGTGCACCGGTCACCCCTGTTCGCCAACTGCCACAGCACTCGTGGCACGCCACCACATCAACCCCGTCCCGTCGCCCACCCATCGACCCCATGATGCCCCACTGCCACCAGGTCATCGCCACCAACCACCCCAGCCGCCTCTACCCCGACTACGCCACTGCCACCCCGATGCTGCGATGGTGATGGCTATGGCGTCGGACGATGCGGCTACCGTGAGGTGACAACGACAGCGACAAAAGACGACCGAGATAGTGACAGCGACAACTTGACCACAACCACGGCGACGGCGACTGTAGCCACAACTGCAACAGCGGTAACGATGATGGTGGCAATGACGGGGTTGGCTGCAACCACTAGGATGTCAACGGGAATGTCAGCGGTGGCGGCGGCGGCGACGACGACGATGACGGAAGTGGTGACATGTGGACTTTAGTGATGGCGACTGTCGACTTGCAGACTACTGCTGCGACAATGGCGGCGACGAGAACGGCGGCGGCAGTGACAGGTCTTAATTGAATTGACTAGGTTTGTTAGCGAATATGTAGAATCATTCTGTGCTAGATTGCATCCTAATATCAATATAATGTATTGTAAAAACTGAGAAGCTCGAAAAGTGGTTAGTGGTTTGGCAGTGATTTGAAAAGCTCGAGAAGGTATGGTGGAAGTACTCGGAAGGGGCAGAAAAGAGGAAGGGCGCTGAAGGGGAAGGGGAAGGGGATGTGATTTTTCTGATGAGATATATTTTCAATCACCAAGGCTGTGCGCAAGTGTGGTACATTCGGGAATGCAAAAGATGAGTCGCTCTGTCAATGGCTCTATGTTGACCAGCGATGCAAGGGATTGGGCACACCTCTGCGCTTTGCTATACTCAACAAACTTAGTTGTATCTGTCTTGGGAGCCTTAAAATAGAATTATTAAGGGTGCGCGCAGGTGCGGCACTCTCGGGAATGCAGACAAAGGGCATGCAGAGAGACCTGGTCAGATGTGTGGGAACAGAATACCATATTTAGGTAGACGCCCGCTTACATAACAACCCCCCCCCCCTTTCCCTATCGACCTCCGGCTTATGAGAAAAGTGTACATCCTATATCTCATTACATTTCCGCAACCCCCTTGTTCTTTAGACTGATTCCTAGCTATAGGGTTCCTCCGTTCCCCTGAAATTCACCGTGCTCCATGGACGATCAACCATTAACTCGATATTTTCTCAAACCCAAGCTTTTCTTGCAGCTGGTACACTGTGCTACATGTTGGACCGCTTGAACTGCCCTGTCGATATAGCCAATTTAGAGTCCACTGACTGAGACAAATAGAGAACGATTTGAGGACAAACTCGGATTCGACGCGTCTCAGGATGTACTGTAGAGAGCGTACGTAAATGTCCCCACTGATCGCAACATTTTTATATACTTTATGTAGACGCGAAAACCGGTGATGATGTCAAAAATGTTCATCCAGCCGCACTCTCCGCCTCCGCCACTCAACCACGCTCGCAACCCGGACAACTACTCTCGATTCATTCACCAATCCTAGTACCGAGCGTCGACTACAGGCCGAAGCGGATCGGGGTACAACCAATGCTAATAAGGCCACCTGGACGTCATTTTAGGGTTAGCAAGTGCCGACAACTGAAGGGAGGAAAGACAGACTCAGGAACCTGCCGGTGCAACAAACAGGGTTACTAGAGCTGTTGCGGCATGTTAAATTCCCGGCGCATGACACGAATAATAATGGCAACCATACCACTCAGGCTGATTGCTGCCGATGATATAGCAGCTCAACCCAACAGCGAGCTTGGGGTCGATGATCGTGCCTTCGGGGAGGAAGGCGGAGAGATCGGTCACGGCCGGGTTGCTCGTGGAGGTGAGGGTGTTGCAGCATTCCGACCCCGTGTTGCACTGGCTAACGGGTGTACTAGGAGTGAGAGGAGGAGGGTAGAAAGGGTCGTCACTTCTAGCCAGGTTGGCAGAGACAGCGACGCCGCTAGCCAAGGCCATTACGGCGACGAAGGAGACAAGGGACTTGTGGAACATCATTGTCGGTGCTGTGGTGGTTGTGAACTTGTGAAGCTTCGAGTCGCCTGTTATAGCGGAAAGTCATCAGGGAAATATGGAAAGCAAGAGTGAGCAGGTCAATTTTTCAAAGACAATTTTTCAAAACGCGCTCGGCTAAGCTAGACTCGTAACCAGCCGTTCGAATGAGGATTTTGAGGGTGTCGCAAGCGACTGGAGGATCCTCGATTCTCCGGTCCTTGCGCAGCCGGCACCCCCATAGAGCGAGCGGTCACCGGTCTAGGCGACGCGTAGGGAATACCACGGGTTGTACGGGTCACGGGTACGGGTCACGCGGGTACGGGTCGGGGTAGCGATTTCCCAACCCGTGCAAAACCCGTACCCGTGGTGCGGGTACCCGCGGGTTTTCTAACTTTCAGTCTGCGACAAAGTTTGAGTGCTGTCGACCAAACCCTCCGAGTCCCTTTTTGCCTGTTTCTCTCTGTATTGGATCGCCTTCGCATGACATTGCCATTGATTCTCGCGGTTTCCTCACCCCAGGCCGCATGCCATCCTATTTTCCATCCATCTGTCTGTCTACACCGTGACAGCCTCTCTCTTTCCTCTTCATTACTTATTACTTCCTCCATTCACAGCCTTTAAAGTTTCAGCTGTTTCTGTATCGGATCAGCTCTGTGCTGCCATTTCGGACTCATTTCCATGACATCCGAGTCGTCGCCATCGCATTCGCCATCGATCTCGACTCCTTCCCTCATCTCTCCTCGCTTGACATCTCCTTTGCCCTCGCCTCTCGTCGCCATGGCATAGCTGCCATATCGGTCATATCTCCCGACTTCCCGCGGCGTCCGAGTCGCACCAGCATTCGCCATCGATCTCGACTCCTTCCCTCCTCTCTCCTCGCTTGACATCTCCTTCGCCCTCGCCTCTCGTCGCCATGGACCGCCGTCGACACCAATCCCCTTCGCAAGACGCTTCCCAGCCCCCGTACGCAGGCCGCGCGTCCTCACGCCTCGTGCTGTCCTTGTCCCTCAAACACCCCGTTAGGGCTGTACACCGTTACCGTATTGACGGCTCAACGGCACCCGTATTACGGCTACCGTATCCGTACCGTTAGTATCTGAAACCCATGGTGAACGGTACGGGATCCGGTACGGGATAACCCCGTAAGACACCCGTAATCGTACGGCCGTTAACGGCGTAGTACGGTTTGTACGGCTCTCTGCCTATCGATGTTCCCATGCTACCACCTTTCTCTTTGCTCGAATCAAACCTCACCTCGCCTCAAACACTTTTCTCCCTTTTTTTTGCCTCACATTCCAAGCCGTTGTTCCTTGCCTCTTATGCCTGTTCCTTCCACCCAGCTTCCACCTTCATCGGACATTTTCATCACGCACACCTTGCCGATATTGGGTGGAAAACCTTTCGGCCGTCTCTCAGCTGCGACGTTGTCGGCCTTAGCAATCGCACCCTGGCCTCATGTCTTTGCCATCCACCGGCTTTCCATTCCGAGTCATCCCATCACTTTTTCTGTACTCTGTCAACAGCGCTTGTGTCATCGACTCTGACCAATCAACATCGGGCCTCCACTTCCCTGGCCCTCCCACCGTGTTTTCTTGTTTGGTCGCCTTAGTGCTGTGCTCTTTGTTTCAGGTGAGGCTTGCTCAATGTTTCTTGAAACCCATTTACCCCCTTTCTGACAGTAGATTGTACCTTTAGTGCGTGATGTCGGTGTTGTTGGCACTGTTACCCAGCGGCCAGCGCTGTTTCCTAATCCCCAATCATGTGTCTCCCTTTTCGACTTCCGACCCCATCGGCCCCCTCCCACCCTCGACTTTCCCTCAACTTTCTCCCGCTTCAGTGTTCCCCTCACAACTCTTGACTTCGTCGTTTTCTATATGCTTTGATTTAGGTACAGACTTAAGTGTATTTAAGAAGCCGGAATTTGTGCAATGAAGGGTCATCGCCCACTGTGATTCCCACTTCCTTGTGTGAACTCGCTCACACTAACTTCACAGACATTCATCTCAGTCTTGCGTGCCTTGACTAGCTTGACGCACCTCTTTGCAATGTCCGATCAGTGTGCTCTTGACAAATCTGGCAGTCTCAAGGAGGCCAAAGACGTTGAGTTCTTCTACTCCGAGAGTGAAACAACACCCTTGCCCTCCTCTGGTGCCGCGGCTTCGTTGCAACAACATTCTCACGAATCGAGTCACGATGCTGGTAAGCAATAATATTCTATCGTCTTTTTAATTTAATGTAGCTATGTCACAGGGCTTCGACGTGGTAAAACGGAAGAAGAATGTAGAGAAGTTGTATGCCTCAATTGCTGCCGAACAACGTGACGAGTACGGAGCCATTGTCAAGAAGCGTCGGCCCTGTCAACAAGGCCAGAAATCGAGCCGATCAGCCAAGAAAACCCAAGATTGTCGCCACTACCATTGACAACGAGTCTGATCCTGACGATGGCAACTTTGTGTCTGATGGATCGTCGACCGAGGGCTCAGGGGGTGGTGATACAGAGGTTGATGACTTGGAAGCCCAACCCTCGAACGCTGAAGTATGTTTTGTGATACGATCCTTTAGTTTCACTCACCTTACGAGTCATGTAGATCGCAGATATCCTCCCTTCGAAATCCATGCCAACAACTGGGCGTGGGTCAGGAAAGCGAAAGAGGAGCAAAACTACTGTTAGAGACGTCGAAGATGAGGACAGCCCACAGAATCTCAGAGCGCGATCTCCTGTTGCAGCCAGGGGCTCAATCACCGAAGATAATGATTCATACCGGACGCCAAAGGTTGTAAGTTGTTTTTCCTATTCTCACTCTCATGCACTAAGTTGTCGGTGACAGTCTACTCGCAACCCCATTTATCATTTCTATGAAAAGGTTGAACGTGATGCGAAGGGCACCATTGGGAGTGTAGGCGACAAGCATTATAAGTGTTATCATGGGAATCGGAAGGTGTTGACGATCACAAAGGCAATGAAAAGCAGTCTCAACGGTCATTACCCCTAGTCCCCTGTTTCATCGCAATATTAACAGGGGGCGTAACAGGTCTCATTGGAAATCTCAAGTCCTGCTCACCGCCAATGTTCCATCTCTATTCTATCCTCAAAAGTCGGCGTCCCGAGGGTCACATAACTGAAGAAGAGATCAACATAACGTCTGGCAAGAGACTCCTTACTGCCGAAGCAAGTGCGGAGTTTCTTGGTGGTCTTGAGGCACAATCCGAAAATATTAAGAACCCATTCGCAAAACAACAAGAGCAGGCCATGGTTTGTCTATACACATCACCGACGGCTTTGGATGACTGACTGTGACATTCCGCAGGGAGAATGGGATCAGGATCGGTTTGAGGACCTTCTCACCAAGTGGATTGTTGCCACTGATCAACCCTTCGATACCGTCGATAATCCAGAGTTTAGGGAACTGATGTCTTATGTACATCATCCAGCACCAATGACTCATATTCCTGGTCGTCCATGCTATCCGACGACGAGCCATGAAGATGGGGGAAGCTGGTATTGAGGCAACAAAGAAGATGTTCAGAGTATGTTCGACGCCGTTTATGATTGCATGCCAGTGGTGCCCACCTCAATTCTCAATTCTAGGTACTGGACTGTAAGATCAGCATTTCGCTTGACGCTTGGACATCGAGCAACATGTATGCCTTTATGGCCATTGTCGCTCACTATGTGAATGAGGATGGACAGCTCGGTCAGTTGGTATTCAACTCTTATCATTCCCGACTATAATATAAGACTCGGACTTGTTGCAGAGGAACTTCTCATCGATTTTCGGGAGCTTCTTGGCGAGCATTCTGGCGAAAACATGGCTGAGGCCGTTTGGGAGACTTTAGTTATGTACGGGATCGAGGGAAAGGTGGTCATAACATGCGACTCATTCGAACTAGTTCACTCATGCTGTCGGTTTTTAGATTCTCGCGTTCATGTTGGACAACGCTTCGAACAACGATACATTTGTCGATGGTGTGGAGCGTCGGGAAAAGAAGGCCGGAGTGCCCTTCAATGCTTCATGGGCTCGTCTCCGTTGTATGCCACATACAATTCACCTTGCAGCAATAAAGGTACACTTTCTGATGGTCCCTACGTCTGTCAGCTGACAGTTTCCCTAATTTGAAGCTCCTCGAGGCTATTGGTGCCGTTTCAAGTGCAGAGAGCAAGAAAGCGGCTTCACGTGCTGGTAACTACCAAGACGCCTTGCAAGACGCTGCCACTAGTGATGGTAAGGTTCGGTTCTGAACCTCGGTTCGAACCTGAACCGGACCGGTCCGAACCCCAATTTCAGGTTCAGGTTCGGCTGTTGACCTGAACCGAACCATTGGTTCGGTTCGGGGTTCAGCAAATTCCTGAAACTGGAGAACCAGTTCTGAACCGGTTCTGAACCAATGAACCATTGAAAATATACAAAAAATTTAGGCACTTAAACCAAAATCAAAAAGTGTTCTATTTAGTGAATGGCATGAGTTTATGTACCTGTGTGGGTTCAGCCCGGGGGTTCGGGTGGGTACGGGTACTGTACGGGTACAGAATTTGTGACCCTTGCGAAACCCGTACCGTCATGGGTCACGGGTTTCGCCGGGCACGCAGGTCACCGGACCCGGACGCTGTTTGCAACGTGTCAACAGACTGCCATTGTCATCCGATGCTCACTGGCAGCGCTCGTCGACTTTTTGTTCCTTGGCCCAGGGAACCCTCAATTTAAAGAAGCTAAGTGTTTTTTTCCTTTGTCTGATCCTTTTAGCTAACTAACTACAGTGTTTTTTTCTTTCTTTCTAGGTTCCAACCACGCTCTTGGCGCTGCCTCCACCTCGCCCCGCGCACATCAGGAAAACCCCTGTTTTACTTTTGATACTTTTTGATACTTTTTGATACTTTTGATACTTTTGCAAACAAAAGTAAAAAAAGTACAAAAAAGAAATCCCTCTCACTTTTTTTTGTACTTTCCAAACCTCTAAAAAAAGTAGATGGCCCCAATGGTCTTTAACAAGTATATACATTCAGGAAAGGATGTTCATGTGTAAAAGTACGTCTGTTTGGAAAGTACATGATATACAGGAAAGTCCAAGCAGCAGGAAAAGTACCATTCTCGAGCAGTAGGCTATCGGGTCTAGCTGATAATTAGACGGACACATCGGGAGTCGTGATTGGCCCGGGTAACCCGAGGGTTGAAAATGGCTACCCGTACCCGTACCCGTCCTCGCGGGTTCGGGTACGGGTTCCCGCGGGTACAGGTTGGGTGTCTCGGGGGTTGACGGATTTTGTATTAGTGTACTGTACTATAGGTATGGGTACACAAAGTATAGTACTGTATAACTAACCAATGCCATCACATCGCCCTCCCGGCCGCCGCCGTTGTGATTGTCTTCGCCCTCGCCACCGTGATCGTCTTTGCGTCGTCTTTGCGTCGCCGTTGCTGTGGTTGTCTTTGCGTCGCCGCCGCCGTCTTGATTGTCGTCGCCGTCGTCACCGCCGCCGTGATCGCCTTCGCGTCGTCGTCGTCGTCGCCGTGGTCGCCTTCGCGTCGCCTCCGCCGTCTTGATTGTCTTCGTGTCGTCGTCGCCGCCGCCGCCGTGGTTCCTGATCGTCTTCGCGTAGCCACCGTCTTGATCGTCTTCGCCGTCGTCGCCGCCGCTGTGATCGTCTTCGCGTCGTTCGTCGTCGCCGCCGTGGTCGTCTTGATTGTCTTCGTCGTCGTCGTTGTCGTCGCCCCCGTGGTCCTTGATCGTCTTCGCGTCACCGCCGCAGTCTTGATCGTCTTCGTCGACGACGGATGTCAGCGCGTAAACTTGAATGGACCGACACTCATCTTTTTTGGTTTTGTGGGGTGGCACTGCTGACGGCGTCTTGTGAACATCTGGCGCAAGCGCCGCACGCTGGTTTGTAAAAGGAATAGAAGTTAGTGGAGGGTACAAGGGGCGAGAGGCGGGACTTAATAGGTAGTTTTGATACCGCGGCGAACCATGTGGTAATCCAATTCGATGAGGGTGCGGCTCGACCAGACGTTCGCGACTGGGAAGGGTCAGCGTGGATGGGCCTAGGAGCGAGAGGGAGCATGGACGTGCTGTTGAGAACTGTGAGCTCGCGCAGTTCCACGGTGAAGGGGCCGACGCTGGCAGATTATGGAGAGGTGGCGAGGACGTTGAGCACGCGCAGGGACATCGTACTTTGCGAGGGTTGCGAGGAGGGGTGAAGGCCGCACAGCATGTCGCGCACGACATCTTGGTGGCTAGCGGCGCACGCGGCTTGGAGTTGAATTGACTGACCACCCAGGTAGGGATTGGGTGCGGCTCGGAGAAGGTTAGTTTAGTCAGTGGGGTGCCGCTATCGTGGTTGGTGGCTCACGTACCTCGAGTCTGCGTCGGCGGCGTGGCCCTCGTTGTTCATCTTCGTCGCCGTGATTGCAGCAGATGGGGCATGGGCTCTGCCAAAGCAGAGTGCCTGGCGCCGGCGCCATCGTCGTCATCAAGGTTTAACATGAAAACTACATCTACGGGATCGAAAACGAAGACGACATGGAGTGCGTCGGAGCGGTCTTGCGCACCGTGATGGGGTGGTAGTGATGGTGGACTTGTGCGCGGGGAAGGGTGGAGGCAGTAGAAGGTGGGATGGTTTGAGGTGCAAAGGTGGGTGAGCATGGCGCGGAGGTGATGTGGCGACGGAAACATGGTGCCCGAGGGCAAGCTTCGAGTTGTAACCTATAACCCGTGGTTCGGGTACGGGTTTGCCTCGGGTTGAAGAAGGCTTACCCGTACCCGTACCCGGCACCCGACCCGTGACCCGTGCGGGTTACCAGAACCCGTGACAATCACTACATGTGGCCCTGTTGAGAGATCATGGTCCTCTAAGTCAGTAGTAGAAAACATTTTGAAGTCCAAAAAAAACACTTAGCGTCTCGAGAGCTGCAACATACAGGTGGGAATGCCGAGACCGAGAGGTGAGGTGAGGGAGAGAGGTGCCGATGAGCCATCTGTTGTATTGGAAGAGTGTGAGGGGTGAGACGAGACGACTGGAAAGAAGTTACGGACATCGAGTTGCTGCTAGAAGAGGCCACCGACTCAGATGTGGGCACTGCCGAACAGAGACAGCACAAGACGCAGGGAACGCACTGCTGGGGCCTATGAGCCTTGGGGCCGTTTGTGAGATGAAAATACGTGGCCGATTCGATGTGATGCGGCGAGGCGAGATAATGAACGACGAAAGACAGGGATGGATGGATGGATGGGCAGATGGGTGGATGGGATGGATGGGATGGGATGGGATGGGATGGGATGGGATGGGAAAGCGCGAAGAGAATCGAAGGCGGGTACTGGGTATTGCACGGGTTGGGAAATCGCTACCCTGACTGTTTTGCCGACCCTGTTTCTAGTAGATATGTTCACTAGAAAGTTATACCTGGCCTGGCAAGGACTCGGATGGCAAAGCTGTGGGGATGGCGGGACAAGACGGAGAACCCGACTTACCCTGTCATTAACAAAAAGACTCGGATGAGCTTACCTTCAGAACAGCCATTTGCGTCAATACTTCTCTGCCATGTTTCCACCTTGTTTGTGGGTCCTAGGGCACTGGAAATTGTCGAACGAAATGGTCAAAACGTAGTATTTGGTATTAAAAAATTGATGCACGAATACAGCGCCGGTCGCGGTGACAATTGATTGACAAACAATATGAGTTTACTACACAGTAAACACGCGTGCACGCGAAGAATCTAGGAGACGGGATCAGAACAGCCGCAGCCAAAAAAAAAGGACAAACCAAAAATCGCTATCGGACGAAGCAATTCGGTACTCATCTCCAAGGCCCCGAGATTTCTTCACCAACTGATCCGCTTCCCTTCTTACCCTGCGCTTAGTTGGCTTGCGATTGCGAATCCGATTGACAGCCGTGTCAATGTCTGCTCGGACGACTCGAAGCTTCTCGGGCTCAACAGACCAGACGTCGCGGGTGTGGATGTCGCTGATCTCTTCCCATTGCTCTTTGCTGAAGTTCGTGGTCTTCGTAAACTTACCATCTGGGCCCAGCGCTTTGAGGATACCGTTCTTCTTTTGGGCTAACCCAGCATCGTAACTTTCTTTGCTGATGTATCCGTTGGCCCAGAGCCAGAGAGCGCGATGTACCTGCGCTTCATGAGTAGTTTGATTACAGTATAATGAATAAAGCTTACAGAGGTCGCGCAGAGAACGAGTGCAGCATACGGGAAGTCGTCATCGTCAACGTAACCGGGTACTTCGACAGAGCCTTCGAAATCGATCCAGCATTGCGCCAAAGTGTGGGTTACCAGCGGGCCTCGATAGCGGCCAGCACGTTTAACCTACATTCTTTCAGTGATCACACGGGCGTATATAAAATACTTTTCTCACCGTTGCCATCCCATCTTCCACTACATCCTTCGTCTTGAGATAAATGTACCGCTCATTGGAGAGCAACTGCTCTGCGGCTTCCCGGCGGGCTTCAGTAGTATCCAGACCTGTTGAGTCCATGAAGTCTCCAACGACGGAGAGTCCAGTGGAGCCAACTGCGTTTCGCCACTCTGTGGCTCGCTGGACGGCCTAAGAAAAGTTAGTATATTTCAAGGCTATGATGAGTAAATTACCGGACCACTTCATGAACGGCGCCGCCTATCTCGACCATATGCTTGACTTTTGGCATGCCCCTATCGGTACTTCCTGCGTAAACTGTGTTCCAAATCGCTTGTAACACGTGCACAGGTGTCGCGCCGTTTGAAGGCCCAGATGTCCTTTTCCATGCCGCCAAGGTACCGGAGAAAAGTCGGGATGAAGACGGCCGACCACCTTCCAGAGTCAAGTGCACCATTGGGGAGTTCGCCATTGCCTCGCTTCTTCGGCTTCTTTGTTTGAGTGGGACCTGCGATCCCAGTGCGTATGTCGAGGCTGTTCTGCAATGCCATGAGGCAACCGTAACAGATTGTCGTGAGGATGAAATAACTTACCTTGTTCCTTTGTGCGGCAGCTGATGCCTTCATGGGGCTCAAAGCGGCAGCAGCCTGCTCCATCGCGTCGTCGTAGTCGTCGTCCATCCCTCCAAGCACCCCCCCTTCAACCTCGCCATCGGACTCGGAGTCACTTGAAGATTCGAGTTCTTCATGTCGACGTTTGGCTCTGCGCACCGGCTTCGCGAGGACGTTGGTGGTGGATGTGGATACAATCGCACACGAAGCGGACTTGCCAGAGGTAGTTTTTGCCTTGGTTGAGACTTTGGAGATGACGATGCTCGGCTTCGCTGACACAGACTTCTGTTTCTTGGGAGGCGGTGAGTTGGGCGGTGAAATTCCATGAACCCAGGTTACAACAGTGGTATTTATATTTTTCTTCGCATCCGGAGTCTCGAACCTGCGGTTGTGGAAGAATAACGACAATTCATTGAGGACGAACAAGGAAGAAAAAGACAACATTGCTTACGTTTGATTGTCACGCCCACCATTCTGGAAAAGAAGAGCTTGTCAGCAAACTCCGAACGTCAATCAACATTCCCTCACCTCAGATCGAGTTGCTTGTTTTGAATGCATGCGATTGCTTTTGATTTCTTCTCGTACTAACTTCGCTTTGCTTGCTTTCTTTTTCTTTTTCCTGCCGCCTTCGTCCCACTGGCTTTGGGCGGTGGCCTGTCTGACTCGTCGTCGTCGTCGTCGTCGTCGTCTGAGCTACTTCCAAGCTCATTCTGGGCCACCTTGTGGATAGGGCGAGCTGCGTCCGTTGTCCCAGCGTTAACCTTAGTGACGGCTTTTACGGCCGTTTTCTCTTTTTCTTGAGAAGCTAGTTAAACACAGTACCAAGACCTTGGAAAGGAGACGACAAGATAGGAAGATCTGGACTCACCGTCGTTGATTTCGGATTCAGAGCAAGGCACTTCAACTACGTCAACGCCAACTTTGTCGTCGTCAGAAGAGTAAATGTCGTCAAGATGACGAAAACGTACCGCTTAGGACCTCATCTGTCAAGCGACGAGGGTGACTCGAGCGCGCAGCCTCCGCTTTCCTCAGGGAGGCGTCTTCGAGTTCAGCTAGTTTAGAAACTGGAACCTTCTTGGACGCCTTGCTAGTGGATGCCTTGCCAGTGGACGCCTTGCCAGTGGATGCCTTGCCAGACTTCTTCGCCGCCTTGCTATTCTCTTGACGCGAATCCTCCTCAAGACCACCAGAGCGAACGATGGCCATAACTTTGGACATCTTCTCCTTGGCGTCGCCTCTTGTAGACATTCTCTCACCAGAGTTAGTAGCGTTGGACATGCTGTGAGCTGGGTGCTTCAGTGCTGGAAAGAACCTTAGGGTGTGGTAGGAAACCCGTGGTTCCTAACCACGCGTTTCAACTTTGTTTGTCTGTACTTGCCACGTACTTGCCGCTCTAACCAACTGACGGTTACTTTTCCTTTTTGGAATTGGTGCCGTTTGCTAATAAGTCCGCTCCTTTTTTTCGCACTTGGACGGAGTCGGGAGTTTTAGCAATTCAACTTTAATAAAATGTGAGAGGTGTACTTAATGTAACTTTATCTTTATCCGAGTCATACGGTACTCATGTGAATCATAACCGGTTCCAGTGCGATTTGGAATACTTTCGTCTGAGCGCATATCGTCCTGGAGTGGTACAACGGGGGCCATGATGGCGGTCACACATGCACTCACGATCAAAGGCGACACTCACCAAGTCCTGACCCCTCGCGCTCCCCGCCAGTAGGACAATTGACAGGGGTGGTGGGTACAGTGGTAGAGGATCCGCGGAATTCACATTATCACTTGGTCCGAGTCCTTCGAGAAATTCATTGCCAGCAAGTACCCCAACGAGAAGTGGTTTGCCCTTGAAGGCTGTAAGTCACTCATTCCGGCATGAAAGCTCTCAGTGTCAAGCACATCATCGAGTCACCATTGGTGTGCCCCGTCGAGGCCGGTTCAACCTCTTGGCGAATCCATGTAGTAGGTGAACCGGAAATCCAGGAACACATCGGGCTCTAGAGTGCATGGTCCGTAGGGACTATGGCTACATGAAGCCCGTGCGCATCGGACCGTCGCAATGGGCGCCGGATGTACTTACGAAATAGTTGTGGAATATCTAGCGACGTCAGTGAACGGTCCGCTTCTAGTACCTCAACAAGCATCCAAATACGATCTGCGCTTCAGGTACATATACAGACGGGCCACTACTGAGACATGCGAGCACAATGGCCCTATAGTAAAACAATAAGAGATGAGATTTAGGTCTGCGGGTACGAGCCACACAACAAAGTATGTCTCGGTACGTACTTGGCCCCGCGCGCCTGGGGCATGGAGCGGATTTGCTGCAGCTGCAAGGTTAGAAACGATGAGTAACGACGGGGTCTTAGTCGGCCCCTGATCGATATGATAGGAAGGACTTACCGAGACCAGGGCCAGCGACGAGAAGAGGGATAGTTATGAATTTCATCTCAATGTCTGCTCTCTCCGGAAGATTCAACTTGGTGCATCGAGGGATTTGGCAATATCGGAAGGATATGGTGTTGATCGCGAGAAACGAGGGTTGATAGTGAAGCCAATCTGGTTATCGACGATAAAATGGATTGTGCTACCAGTGCTCAAGCTATGGGATGGGAGATTGTGGAAGCCCGTAGTTTCGTAGACGATGCCCTGTCCTGCAGAAGTAGTATCGAGGCAAAACATCCATGGCAGTATGGTTAACTTCGTCATTCTCCAAAAATTGGATTGCGTGAGTTTTGCCGAGGACAACCGGATCGCAGACCTCCAAATGTGATAAGGTTGGCGACGAGTGATAGAGAGACCTTCTTGCCGGATGGATGGAGTAGGACGAACGTAATTGGCACCAAGATGATACTTTACATTGCCAGCCTAGAAAGTGTATCAACCACCCCAGAGAATTATGGCTTCAATAGGCTTCCGGATGACACCTCTACTACTCAGAGCGCATTCGAAATCAAGAGCGGGGTTCAAAGTTACAGTTAATGATTCCCAAGTGGTCACTGGTCACATGTCACATGCACTTGTCTCATGCTTCGTGGGCTCATGCTTGGGGAGAGCGGTCCCATCCCAACGTCTTGTAATGTGAGTGGCATGACGGACTTATCCACTTATCCTTGTTCCAGTGTTTCCCTTCATCATTGCAAACATACGCACCTTCCCTGCCAACATCGCCCCACACATGCGGTCTCACCAGGAGTCTTTCGTCTCGTCGTCATCCCCCAAATTTTACACCATATTGAGTCGATCATTGGCCCCTGTGAGCTATCTGACCTTACTTGCACACATGCCCTAATATGCTCTAGGAGCCTGATGAACCAGATCATGAAAGAGTAACTACTCAGAAATTACGTTGCTCTTTTTGCTTCATCCAATCGAAGCGTGGTCTTTACTTGAGAAATGCTGGTCTCTCGGAAGAGTATTGTAAGATATGGGGTCACCCTTCAAGCACTCAAATCGTGGATGTTCTCGGTATAGCGATGGGCATAGCGTACCCTCCAATCGGCCTCCATTGGTTCTCGGCGGAGGTCAGATTTCCGAGGAAGGTCAGGTCAGGTGAGATGTCGGAACTAGCCGGAAACTCAAGAGATTGGGCCCTTCGCGAAGACGCTGGAGGAAACTTAGATGGTGTCGGATTGATATTCCCACGCATCCTCACCACTTCGTTGTGCCAGCTGAGCGTCATCCCCTTCTATGATTCCTCGTTTACTTATGAGATCTGATATATAGAACTTCAAATAAAGTGCGTGCGAGCCAGGATATCTTATCACTGTACATCTTATCGCGCAACGCCTCGCTATATTCCTACGCACCCTCACCACTTCGTTGTGCCAGCTGAGCGTCATCCCCTTCTACGATTCCTCGTTTACTTATGAGATCTGATATATAGAACTTCAAATAAAGTGCGTGCGAGCCAGGATATCTTATCACTGTACATCTTATCGCGCAACGCCTCGCTATATTCCCACGCATCCTCACCACTTCGTTGTGCCAGTTGAGCGTCATCCCCTTCTATGATTCCTCGTTTACTTATGAGATCTGATATATAGAACTTCAAATAAAGTGCGTGCGAGCCAGGATATCTTATCACTGTGCATCTTATCACGCAACGCCTCGCTCGAACGAGCGTTCACAAGGCGACTTAGTGTCTTCGAAGATATGTTTGTTTTTTCAACGGAACGGACACTTTATTCAATTTGTTTACATATACCCCATCCCTTTAACCCTTCAAGCTGCTGGAGCGACTTGATCGCAAGGTATCACGACTTGGAACGGGGCGATGGCGCGCTCGACTAGTATATCGCCATGCCAAAACATGCGGATGGTGACGTTCAATCCGATGACGATCCAAACGTGTTGGTCTCGCATCTAGGAACGATTAGCGAGGCCGCATAACACGAAAACACGACGTACCTGGTCCTCCAATGGGCCGATGGCATATTGCCCCAAGTAACCCAATACTACTACCGCCGCCACAATACGAATCATTCGATACGGCATCTACGGCATGTAAGTATCGCTTCTTCAGCGAGTGGTCATAACATACCTTGTGTGTGTGGATGGATGGGTGTGAGTGAGGTGAGTCGAGGCGACGAGAACAAGAACGAGAACGAGCGCTGGTCATCGTGTCGCGTCGGCTTATGTTGGCGCTGGTCATTCTCACGCGTGGCATCAATTGGCTTGCAGCGGTTGCATACGCGCGTTCGGGAAGCGACGGTCGCTCTAAAGCTGTACTGTCACCAGTATCGTTCGACTCAGGTGTTCGCAGGGGGCCGATTCTCAGTACTACCAGAAGTTTATTTGTTACGCTTGCGCCTTCTTCACTGCCCCTCTCTCTCGTAAAATGTTCTACTGGTCGAGTAGAGGCTTTTATTACTACTCTGTGGCCCCTGTACGACCGTAGTGAATATTACTGATTAATATAATATTTCTGTTCGCTAATACAATTCTAGTAATTTGACCGAAATAATTATTAGTGTATATAATGTAATGTAAGTACTAGTAATTCGCGAAGTTTTCTTTCCTTCAACTTTCCGTCAGCCTCAATGTACCACTCAGAACAGATGGCAATCGAGAACTCCTACACTCGTTGTACCTTCCCACACTGTGGAAGGTCGTTTCGAACCGACCTCGGCCTCAAAAAGCACCGGCTTCTTGTTCACCAGATTGGAACCCTGAAGACGACTTAGACGGTCAGTCCCAAGCAGCGCGGGTGTGTAGTTTGTACTGACCCATATTTAGATCCTCTTCCGCACCTTTATACGATGTATTCGGACAAGTTAGAGTCCGATGACCTTTCGGATGTGCCAGCAACGAATTAGACCAGGCGACCTCGTCTGAATCAGACTCTGGCGCTCAGGGCTCCGCCTGCGAAGGTCCTCAACATTCTCATGCCTCCACTCACCGTCCTTTGTCGCCTGTCCCGACCTCCGCCACTACCACTGCTTTTCACTCGACAATCTCCGCTCCACGCGCGGCAGGCTCAGATTTCGATGTCGATACAGATATCTCCTCGTCACCCCCAGCAGGGCACACGAGACGAGTGCCTTTTACTTCTGGGGTTCCAGGCTCACCGCTACCTGTTTCAATCCGGAAATTGACGGGAGGACTCTTCACCATCAATCCATCGATTAACGATCTCGTTGATAGGAAAACCCTGCCGACAGGACGGTAGCTATCCAAACCTGGGAGAACAACTGCGCCCGTCTTGTCCACCAGCCGCGAACTCAGCCGATTGGGGAGCGTTTGAGACTAAGGAGGGGTTTGAAATGGCAGAGCTACTGTACGGCAAGGCTCACATGTCGGAAGGGGATGTTGACAAGCTTTTAAATATTTTGGAGCAGGTCGAGCGGTAACGTGCCATTCTCAAACCATGAGGACCTCTATGCGGCAATCGATGAACTGACTGTTGGCGATGTTCCCTGGCAAAAGTTTCACAGTCCGTTATCATAGCGAACTCGGCGATGTCGACGCATCCCAACCAAAGTGGATGTCGGACGTGCACGAGGTGTTCTACCTGCGACCCTCATCTGATTGTCCGCTGGAATGCTGACGAATCCAGACTATGAGGGCGGCATGGACTTTAGGTCCATATTATGTCTTTGATAAAGACGCCCTCGCCTGTACGAGCACATGATGAGCGGCGACTGGGCCTGGAGCAATCGGTGCGATCTCTTAATTCTTTCTACAAACCATGGCTCGACGCTGACAATTTCTTCAGACTGAAATAGCTCGAGATCCGAAGACGCATGGGTCGCGTTCAGTTCCCATCATTTTGGGAAGTGATAAGACCACGGTGTCCAGTAGCAATGGGTCAGACAGATTATATCCCTTGTATTTGTCGATTGGGAACCTTCACAACACCTTCGCCGTCTCATCGTGGTGGAGTCACGCTTGCGGGATTCCTGCGATAGCCCAAAGCGAGTGCCTTTATCGTGTGGCTCTAACTTGTCTGTCTGACGCTGCTCTACGATGACAGCTGAGAAAAGGTACAGCGACAACCCTGGGTTTCGGAGGTTCCGCCGCCAGCTATTTCACACTTCACTTGCTCGCATCCTCTCCAGCTTATGTCCGGGAATGTCGGAGCCAGAGGTTGTTCGATGTGCCGAATGGGTTTCCATCGGCGGGTACTATATGGCCTCGGTCCATATATCGCTGATTATCCTGAACAAGTGCTCATCTCTGGCATCGTTATGAACTGGTGTCCGAAGTAAGTTTCTCGGTTCTACTCTACATCGCGCTGCTAACTTGAGCCCTTCCACCGCCTTTTAGGTGTACTGCCCATAGAGATGACCTAGAAACCCTCGGATCCCCTAGGTCAAGGGAACATACCGACGCCCCTTTGAGAACAACTTGGACTCGGAGAATTATGGAGGTTATATGGTGTTGTGGGTGATGTCGAGGTACGGTGACGATTTTTCAGCTTCTTTAACTACTGCACTCACAAACCTCCTTAGCCATTCACAGACGATTTCCCCCGTGCGGACGTCTACGAGCTACTCTCCCCTGATCTCCTACACCAAATTATCAAGGGCACGTTCAAGGACCATCTTGTCCACTGGGTAACAGCGTATGTACGTCGAAAACACCCCGGTGCGCCAGGCAAGGTAATTTTAGACGATATCGATCGGCGGTACGTCTCAGCAAGTTGGTTGAGCAAAGGAAAAATAATCGACACTTCTTTGCTAGGATTGCGGCCGCGCCACCGTTTACTGGCCTGCGAAGGTTTTCCTGAGGGTCGGGGGTTCAAGCAGTGGACCGGGGACGATTCGAAGGCTTTGATGAAGGTGAGTGTTTCCGATTTTCTCAGTTACTTTCCTTCAAGTTTCCATTCCTGTCTTTCTACAGGTGTACCTGCCCGCGATTGAAGGATACGTGCCCAACAAGATGCTCTACGCAGTCAGGGCCTTTTTGGACTTTTGTTATATTGCGCGTCATAATGTGATTTCGGAGATTACCCTTACCAAGCTTGAAGACGCACTTGCGCAATTTCTGGAATACCGGACCGTATTTCAAGAAGAAGGCGTCCGAGACAACTTCTCACTTCCTCGACAACATGCCATGAACCATTATCCCGACACGATACGTCTCTTCGGCGCCCCGAATGGCCTTTGTTCGTCCATTACGGAGGCGAAGCACATCAAGGCCGTCAAAGAGCCATGGCGCCGAAGCAATCGTAACAAACCTCTCAAGCAGATTCTTATCACGAATCAACGCCTCGACAAACTCACGGCTGCGCGAATCGACTTCACGCAGAGGGAGATGCTCGACAGGTCGCAACTTGATGCGCGGTTGAAAGTCATGGGTTCGTCATTTATCTTGTATTGACCTGTAAGTCTTAAAACTTTACAGAGCGTGTTCGGGAGGCTTTCAACGAACAAAGAGGCAAACAAAATGCCGAAGACCCTTCCGACGTCGTCAATGACTCAACAATTCTTGCTCACGTTGAACTGGCCAAGACATCATGTACGCAGAACTAATCTTAGATCCAAGAATGGTATTCATACCGTACCCAGACCACAAGGGAACGGTGACGAGCATCACAACATACATCAAACAGCCCACGTTCCCCGCGCTCGTTCAACGTTTCCTCTACTACCAGCTATCAAGCGGCTCTAGGCCCAATGCGGATACCTCTGACTCGGAGACTCTACGTGTATGAGGGCTCCCGGTCTCGAATAAGAAAGTTTCACTCTATACCTCCGCCTCGTCCATCTTCTTTGCCCCTAGCGACCCTTGCGGTGTACATGGGCTTCGTCGAGAACAAATTCGGTCTACGTGGAGTTGGAGGAAGGGACCGTCGCGGCATGACTGTGGTCCTGGTAAACATGGGGGATGGTGGAAACAAGGACCTCCCGATGTCTGGCTATGCCGTCGCTCGAGTTCTCCTTTTTTTCTCTCTCGAGCACAGGTGGTGACAAATTTCCCGCAGCGCTTGTATGGTGGTATACTCTCTCCGACGATAGTGCGCGCAGGGACGAGGCGACAGGTATGTGGCTAGTCGAACGTGAATATGATCGGCACGAGCAACCGCTTCTGGGGGTCGTGCATATCGACACCATCTTCCGCGCAGTCCATCTCCTCCCTTACTTCGGCCGGGAGCCTGTTCGGATGCACTTCTCTTACACTGACACTCTTGATTCATTTGCTAACTATTATGTAAACAAGTTCGCTGACCACCACTCGTTCGAGATTCTGTAGTTCTGGTACTAGTAGTATTGAATTGACTTCACGATCCGAGTCTTTTCTTTCACCTTCAAGTTGCCCCTTAACGACACACTTCCGAACCACCAGTATGTCTCGCCGAATGCGAACGCCTGGCGACGGACTTGGAGTCGGACGTACCACTACACACCCACACGTCCTGTGCCACAACCGCGCCACCACCGCTACACGAGACGGAACACGTCTCATCATCGGCTAGGGAAACGTCGCGCTCGATGTAGCGCACATGCTGCTCACTCCTCCCGCAACCCTCGCAAAGTACGATGTCCCCGCGCCCGTGCTTGACATCCTCGCCACATCTCCATCATCTGCCGGCTTGGGCCCCTGCAGCCCGCCTTCACCAAGGAACTAACTGCGCGAGCGGACAGCCTTCGACAGCACATCCATGCTCCCCCTCGCTCCTCGGCCCACCCGCGCCGATGACCCCATCTTCAGGTAGTACCAAAGTTACCCTTCCCTCTAGAGATGGCTCTGGTTGAGCCGCACATTCATCGGATCGGATCACCACATGATTCGCCACGGTATCAAAACTAGTAAGTCCTACCCTCGACTTCTATTACCCTTTTACAAACCCAGTGTGCGCTTGCCCCAGATGTTCACAAGACGCCGCCAGCAGTGCCACCCTACAAAACCAAAAAGATGAGTATTGGTCCATTCAAGTTTACGCGCTGACATTCGTTGACGACGAAGACGATCACGGATGCGGCAGCGACAACTCGAAGACGATCAAGATGGCGATGACGACGCGAGGACGACCACGGCAGCGACGCGAGGACGACCACGGGGACGACAACACGGGGACGACCATGGCGGCGGTGATGCGGAGACGGCGGCGATGCAGGGACGACCACGGCGGTGGTGTGACGCGAAGACGACCGCGGCGGCGACGACAACACGAAGACGATCGCGGCGGCGACGACGGCGAAGACAACCACGACGACGGCGGCATTAATGATGACCATCATGATGGCAGCGGACCAGCGGTGCGGGTGATACTAGCGGTGGTGACGAAGGTGGCGGCGGGGAGAGCGATGGCGATGACATCACTAGTAAGTAGTTAGTTATATCATGCGTTGTGTTCCCATACCCGTAGTATAGTAACCCGTAGTACAGTGCTAATACAAAACCCGTCAACCCCCGACCCGTACCCGCGAGAACCCGTACTAGTACGGGTATGGGTACGGACGGGTAGCCCTCGTCAAGGGTTACCCGGGCAAATCACTAATTGTTAAGAAAAGTAAAGTACACTCAGAAAGTATTGTGGAAAGCAAGGTGGAAAGGTAAGAAAAGGTACATAGAAAGAAGAAGGGATTTCTTTTGGAAAGTAGGTGGTACTTTCCACTGAGTGTACTTTTTTTACTTGAAGAAAGTGCAAAAAGTGCAAAAAGAACTGATAAGTAAATCATGGGTTTTCCTGATGTGGAATGTTGCCGGGGAGTTGGTCAGGCCAAAGTACATGACCACCGGTTCGAAGTGTCTGTAGCGTGTCTTGAATGCGGCTTTGCCCTCGTCCCCCTCCTTAATGCGCACATTGTTGTATCCCCACCGTATGTCGAGTTTGGTGTAAATCTCAGCGTTACTCAGGTCCGCGATGAGAGTAGGGATGAGTGGAAGGGGGTATGGGTTGCGCACCGTGATTGTGTTAATCTTGCGATAGTCTTGGACGGGTCGCAGTTTTCCGTCTGACTTTTTAATGAAGAAGAAGGATGAAGCGTAGGGTGATTTTGATGGGCGTATATACCCTTTCCACAGCTGTTCCTCCAGGAAAACCTGGAGTTCCTTGTCTTCCTCCTGCGACATAGGGTATACCTTGCAGTCGATCGTGTCGGGGGCCCCAGATTTGAACTCAATGGCATGATCCCAAGGACGCGACGGAGGAAAGCAGTGCGACTCCTCTTCACTAAACACTTTGGCGAAGTCAGCGTATTCCTTGGGGATTTGCAACCGCCTCTTGGTATTGGCTGGCTTCGATTGCGAGCTCCGTGGCGGTGGGTACGTAGGTAAAGGGCATTTCGTTGTCCGTATCGCTCCACTGGTCATACAGCTCCCCCACTATTGCCCGCTTAAGTACTTTGTCGAGCGGGCGTCCTTCTGTGGGGACATATGCAGTAATTGGATTCTCGGTGATGCTGGTGGGGTTGACTGACCGGAGTATAATTGGGAGCTCGTCCTCGTCGATGGTTGCGGTGGTCCACGATGCAAGGTTCGTAGGCAGCAAGCCACGGGTATCCCATCACAATGTCTTCCTGTCCGATGTCGGTTACAAGGAATTGCATTTCCTTGGTGACCCTATTCGTTTGTTACCTGGAGGTCGACATAGTGGGTGATCAAC